>JAOSBN010000002.1:9088620-9116988 GCA_027563595.1 Erythroxylum suave | reverse complement strand
TCTCCATTACTCAAATTTCTATAATAATGAGAATATGAAAAATGACGAGAGGTATTGTCTAAAGGAAACATAAGATTTAATTCTCTTACAGGCCCTTTTTTAACTAAAATATCACTTGGTTTATTATCAAGATTATCCCAATTTCTAGGATCATAAATATCCAATATAAGGCTTACTTGCTCATTTGCCTTTAAATTTTCTAAAGTGGATGCATTTGGTACATGATCATGCTGACTCAAATTTCTAATATCCTCATGTATATGAATCTCATCACTTAAGTTTTCCTTATGTTGTTCAAAACTGCCTTTACCTAATTCCTCGGGACTATCACTAGAGGAGCCTACTCTTTTAATAAATTTATTAATTGCTCCTTTTTGGGATTCTATCAACTGTGCTACTTGTTTTCTTTTTTCCTTTTTTCACTTCTAGACAAATACTTTTTAGGCAACATAATCTAAACCAATTATGACACAGTTGGACTAGAAAAAGAACAAAAGCACCTGTATGGAACTGGAAAAAGTATGCAGGCACAACCAAACTCCAATAACTTCACAATATATCACAAAGATATATAAATGGTATTATATCTGTGACAGAGAAAAAAATAAATAGCAAAATTTAATATCTAATATTAAAAATAAAAAACAAAGAGCAAATTTTAATGATAGAGACACTAATTTCTAAAAATACAAGAAATTAACATACTTAGGAAAAAAATAGTAAATAATATTTTAAGTTATTAAACAATCTAAGTTTCCCAAGTCAAATATTATCTTATTCTATAAGCTGTGGAAATGATTGAATATTATTATTATTATTTTATTATTACGACATGTTAAATATAATCATATGTATTTTTATAATAAAGAAAATCATTTGTGTAGTCTTTGAATTGAGTAACTTAAATTATTTGATTTAGTCATATTATCACTAAACTTATGAGAATTCTACAATAACACAAATCTAACAATTATTACATTACTTCTGGCAAAGTATAATTAAAATTACAATTATAAAAATTAAATTATTTATTAGTATTAAATTATTTTTATAAATAATAAGCAATCTAAAAATAAAAAAGAAGAAACAAAAATAAATACAATATCACTTAATATTAATGTTATGATTTAAAATGCTAATATAGTGTTCACGTTAATGACAAATTACAAATTAATTATAACATATTCAAATATTTAATAAGCTAAAAATATATTAAAAATCAGAAACTTTATCTTTAAATTATACTCAAAACTCAGAAGACAGAATCGTGAAAACTTTTCGCTGCTAATTTTTAAGTTGGAGTACCTTAGATACATATGTTGATAAAAATAAAGAAATTAGAAAATAAAAATAAAGCTAAGTACTTCAAAACTATTTATAATTATCAAGTTAACGTTATCTTTCAAAGTTAACGTTAACTTGATCAATTATGGAAGCTGTAACGTCCTTAACGTTCTCTACATTAAATGTCCATCAACGTTCTCTACATTAAATACTAATATCATTGTAAAATGGGGCAGTTTCTTTGTTCAAGACAGACTATTATGCTATTTGATCAGAAGCTTTTATCATGCATTTATCAACGTTGTTGCCACTTGGAATTTGCTACGTGAGTTACCAACTTTGTCTACAATCTCAACATTTAATGACCTAAAAGCTAAAGCTTGACAATAGCCATAGGGGCCCTTTTTACGGTGGGCCCTGGGCAGGTGCCCTGCTTGCCCCTGCCCAAGGCCGGTACTGTTCAAAGATGTCAGAAAGCTCTATTATAGATTTTGCACAATATAATAACAAAGAATGAAGAATTAACAGAACATAATGTGATACATGTAATTCATCTTCTCTAACTCTATTAATCCCAAATTATACATATTAAATAAAATACGTAATAATTAAATATTAATCTTAAAAATATGAATTTTGAATATAAAATAAATAACAACAAATTTTAATATATATTAAAGCACCCAAATATTAATTCTCTATAATATACTGATAATAAATCAGTATATTTACAATATAAATAAATAAAAATTATATACTAATATCAAGAAATATGTCACAATGGTCAACAATAACCTATATGAGTAATTCGTTGCAAATATATTTATGACAAATCATAAATTATAGATAATACAAATTATGTACTAAATTTAAAAATACGAATTTTTAAGTCGGTTTATAACATTTTAAGTTTTCTAAGGTAAATTTTCTAAGTTAAGTATTTTTTTAAATAACACTTATAATAAATCTCAAATTATACATATTAAATAAATTACATAATAATTAGATATTAATCTTAAAAAATATATAATTTGAATATAAAATAAAGGATAATAATTGTATTTGGAGTTAGATTTATATTAATTTTTTGGAGCATTAAAAAAATTTCATCTAATTAAAACTGGAGTATTGTGAATTTTAAACACCTAAATAAAGAAATAATCAAAATTGTGATAATTATTCATTTCATCTTAAATAAACTCTAGTTGACTTAATTCACAAATGATAGAAGACAATAGTAATTTAATAAAATTAAAAAAAGTCACGGTCACAACTGTGCTGTGATACATTGTGGAAGGCAATAATAATTTAATAAAAGTAAAAGAAGTCCATGCCGCTTAAACCGTGAACCGTGTTATGTACGAATTATTTTTAAGCCGGTTTCTAACATGTTAAGTTACATGAGGTAATTTTTCTTATTTTCTAAATCTTAAATTATACATATTTAATAAATTACGTAATGAAAAAATATATATTTTGGGTTAGGCATATATTAATTTTTTGTAGCATTAAAATTTTTTCTTCTAACTAAACATTGATAGGCTTAATAATTTTTAAAAGAATAATTATTTACATCATGCAAAATTTTGTTATTTTGTTAATGTAAAATTAGGCAAGCAATAAAGAGTAAAGAAAAGGATTTCATTATTATGGTACACAAAAGGACTTCATTCATCATTCTAGTACATAAAAGGAGTAACAAAGAATGAAGAATTAAGAGAACATAATGTGATGCATGTAATTCATCTTCTCTAACTCTATTAAGCGTATATAATCACTAAATTGATAAAAAAATTTTAATAAACTGAAGAACATATGATGAAGAGTAACGAAGAACTTACAGATGGTGGATAAGCAATGGCGAACTCTTTTTTACTGAAATAGAGAAGAAGTGATGCCTTGAATATATGAATATTTATAGTTTGGAGCTGGAGGAACGTGTTGTAAATATACTAAGAAGGAAACATTTGTATGGTTAGAAAAGAAAAGATACAGGCGTGATTTGATTAGAAAACAAATAATGATCTTGTCCCATCCTTTAATTAAACCTAATCTTTTCAATAGACTAAATTGATACCGCAAACTCATATTGTCATCAAAAAATTTATTTCTCAACTACCATTAGTAAATTTCTGACTTGTTTCAATCTAACAATGTCCATCAAAGTGTCACATATAATAAATAATAAGTTAAAATGTGCAAGACTCTAAAATGATAGTAATAAATTTTGGAATCGATTTTGAATCACATGTGTAATGTAATAAATTTTGGAATTGACTGTCGCTTATCACGGTTGTGACTCACAACTGTGAACCGTGGGGAATCCTTGGAATTAGCTTGAAGGTTTTATTGAATCATCGTGTATGTGCTATTTTTAATAACAACAAATTTTTAATATAGAATAAAGCACCCAAATAATTTGTCTATACCACTAATTCTCTACAATATACTAATAATAAATCATTAATTATCCAATACATAAAAATGAAATTATATACTAATATCAAGAAATATGTGACCATATATGGTCAATGATAACCTATATTAGTAATTCTTTGCTAATATACTTATGATAAATCATAAATTATAGATAATTAAAAAAATTATGTACTAATTTAAAAAAAATGAGTTTTTAAGCTAGTTTATAACATGTTAAGTTTTCTAAGGTAAGTTTATAATAACACTTATAATAAATATAAAATTATACGTATCAAATAAATTATGTAATAATTAGATATTGATCTTAAAAATATGAATTATGAATATAAAATAAATAAAAACGAATTTTTAATATATATTAAAGCACCCAAATAATTTGTCTACTCAACTAATTCTCTACAATATACTGATAATAAATCATTAATTATACAATATAAATAAATAAAAATTATATACTAATATCAAGAAATATGTGAAAATGGTCAATAATAACATATATGAGTAATTCTTTGCAAATATACTTATGATAAATCATAAATTATAGATAATAAAAAATTATATACTAATTTTAAAAAATATGAATTTTTATGCCGGTCTATAATATGTTAAGTTTTCTAAAGTAAACACTATTATTATATTAATGTTAATAATAATTAACTATATCATATCATTTGGAGAGCTTGCAATTCCCAAAAAACCATAAGCTCAATCTTGCCGTCCGGCACCTTGACGGTGTCCATGGCTAGCGATCCACCAGTGGGGGTCCCCACTGGACCCCCACGCACCTTTGCAAGCTTTTTCCAAAAGGCTAAACCCTCTAGCAAGCAAAAATCTTCTCTTAACAAGCAAGTCCGTTTCATTAATGGTGTCCCAGTTCTTGAATATGAGGATGATGAATTTGAGCAATTGATTGTCCCTTATAAATTGAGTCTGGTTGGGAAGTTCTTTTATGGACGTCCCAAGATGGAGGAGGTCCACAAGGAGTTTGGAAAACTAGGGTTCCATGGAACTTATACAATAGGTTTGATGAACCCCAGGCATATCTTAATTCGTTTTTAAAAGGAAGAGGATTACTAACGATGCTGGATCCGAACTTTTTGGAACATAGCAAGTTTCTCAATGAGGATCTTGAAGTGGAAGCCCGGATTTAAGTTTGAAGAAGATCCTCTGATAGTTCCAATTTGGGTGTCTTGTTCGATTTACCCATTGAATTTATGATTCTTGAAGTCATCTTCTCTATGGCGATAGCGATAAGGAAACCTCTGAAGGTAGATACGCCAACTTTGAACCTAACTCGCCCTTCAGTTGCTCGATTATGTGTTGAAGTGGACCTTACTAGGGAGCTCCCGAAATCAGTGAAGGTTGGAAAATGGGGAAAAAAGCATGATCAAATATTTACTTATGAACACGTTCCGTCTTATTGCTTGAAGTGCAATAAAATTGGGCATAAAGATGTTGAATGCCGTATGGGGAAGCCTCCCCAACCTGTGAAAAAAGATGTTGTTGTTCGGAAGGAGAAGGAAGATGGAAGTAAAAAGGAGAAGGGAATTCGTTTGTAACCGCCGAAGGTGAAGTGGCAGCCGCAATCGGGTTTGAGTAGAGGAGAAATTGCACAACAAATTTTGGGCAAAACACAGGGATCATCGTCAGGTTTAATTGGTAAGGAGAAGGAGATTATACTAGCTGATGTACCTAACAAGCACCTTGTTGTGGAAGGCATCCCCAAACCACAAGCTTTAGCCCGCTAAGGTGAAGGTGCGATTGAACCCTAGTAGTCACAGCTGAAACCTTAGCTTCTGTGCGCGATGATATTCCTCCAACTCCAAGTAAGGATGCGAATGTAGTTCAAGAAGAATCAATGGCAATCCTCACTATTGCTCCAGGACTTGCAGCTGAAGGCTCAAAGCATTAGGAAGCTGCTGTAATGTCAAAATCACCATCATTGCAGCCGGCGCAAAAGTCAACATCACAGCACACTGTTTTTAAACAGCACCCTGTTTCTTTAGCACCACTTGTAATTTCTTGTGGTGTCTCTCCTCAAAGCAGGGATCCCTCCCAAGTATCACAGTTAGCAAACAGGTTTGAAATTCTCCAAAACCTAACAACGCTGGACATGGAAGCGATGGATGGTTTGGAGGAAGAATTGGATGAAGTATTCACAGAGCAACAAACCCCACGGAATACGCTAAATGAAACAAATTCTGGAAGTGCTGGAAGCAGCAGGAAGAGATTTTTTTAGGAAGTTGTCTTGGTGGGGCTCACTTCTATTCCGGACGATGCAAACGAAAATATGGATGGAGGAGGGTGTTGGTCTAAAGGCGAGAAAGATGATGCTCAGCTCATTGTGACGGGCGAGGGGAGTATAATGGTTCAAAGAAAACGTGGGTTCAAGTCTAAGGCTGAAAGGTTGCACGCACAGGAGGGCTTGGTTCTTCGACGTTCTTCCAGGTTACATTAAATTTTTGCTCTATAATTTTATCAATGATTAATCAATTAATCTGGAATATTAGGGGCATTGCTAATGAAGCGTCATAACGACGTTTAAAGAACCTAATTAGGGCTCACTCAATAGCTTTTTTAGTTATTTTGGAACCCATGTTGGGGAGTCATGATTTACATAAGATAAGGAGGGAGTTGCATTTTAATATAGGTTTAAGATCTTGTTCTGACAAGATTTGGATTTTTTATCAATGTAAATTTAATGTAACTTTGTTAGAAGACATAGAGCAGGTTGTTCACATGCAAGTTAACCATTCTATTACTGAGAATGATTTCCTCATATCTGCTGTTTATGCTAAAAACTTGAGGTTGGGAAGGCAACCTCTATGGAATAATTTGTTGCAATTTCATGAGTCTCATCCGAGGCTCCCTTGGATGTTTGGAGGAGATTTCAATGTTATACGAAGTTTGGAGGAATACTCAGGTAACTCAGTTCAAAATAGAGGGGCTATGGAGGATTTTAATGATTGGATTGATGCTTATGCTCTCTCAGAATTGTAGACTGTGGGGGATGAATTCATATGGGGTGGCAGGCGAAGAACAGGATGGGTGAGTAAGAAGCTAGATCGAATTCTTTTTTCGAAGGAGTGGATTTCTCTTTCTTTTTTTTTTTCTGATTCTTCTATCCTGCATTTAAATAGAACGACATCAGATCATTGTGCGCTTTTGCACCAATTCAGTCCTAATGAGGAGAGTAGGCCGAAGGTGTTTCGCTTTCAAAACATGTGGTTTTGAAGGCCGGAAATTATGGATATAATTAAGACTTCTTGGGACCAGCCATCTCAAGGATATGGCATGCTTGCATTCTCCTTGAAGTTGCGACGTCTAAACAGTGTGTTGAAGGTCTGAAATAAGGAGATTTCTGGAGATGGGTTCAAGAATTTCAAGGAGGCCGAGGAAGGGGTTCGCTTGCTTGAAAATCAGTATGATGATGATCCAACTAGCATCAACCGTTAATTGTTACACAAAGCCAGGGTTATTTTGCTATAAAAGCTTAAGGAGCGGGATGATTTTTAGAGGCAAAAAATGAAGCTAAAGTGGCTAAAAGAAGGTGACGCAAATACAGTTTTCTTCCACGTCACCCTAGTTGAAAAAAGAGCTCATTTGAAGATTCACAAAATCCAATCCGAGGTTGGTGAATGGTTGACTAGGCACGAGGAGATTGAGGTGGAGGCAATAAGGTTTTTTGAGACCTTGTTGAAGCATGAAGATGTGGATGGTAGCAGGAATGCGCAAGGGTTTTTTCTACAACACATTCCATCTTTATTAACGGAGGAGGATAGGAATGGTTTGACGAGGGAGGTGGAGTTGGATGAAATACATGCAGCAGTGTTTAATTTGGATCCATCTAGTGCACCGGGATCGGACGGTTTTGGAGGTGAGTTCTTTAGGCGTTGTTGGGACATAATCTCTTCAGACTTGCTGGATGCTTGTAGGGAGTTTATGGCTGGGGTACCTAACCCATGAGCTATAGCTAGTACTGTCATTACCCTAATTCCGAAGAAGACATCGTACACAACCTTCTCTAACTTCAGGCCGATAAGTTTATGCAACATTCTCAACAAAATCTTCACTAAGATTTTGACTGAGAGGCTGAAATGTGTTCTTCACAAATTAATCTCGGAGGAGCAATCTACTTTTCTAGCTGAACAAGATATTATTGACAATGTCCTCCTCACACAGGATCTTGGTCAATTTTTGAAGCAGAAGGCTACTGGTGGTAATGTAGTGTTGAAACTCGATATGATGAAGGCGTTTGATAGGGTTTCAAGGGAGTTTTTGGAGGTTCTGCTGGATGCTTTTGGGTTCCCGCGCCCTTTCATTCATATGGTCATGTTGAATTTGCAATGTAGCTGGTTCTCGATCCTTGTTAATAGTTATCCTGCAGGTTTCTTCAAGGCAACAAGAGGAATAAAGCAGGGTGATTCACTTTCCCCATACTTGTTTATCTTGGTCTCGGAAGCACTATCCCGAAGACTGAAATCATTGATGGAGTTAGGGTTGGTGGCGCAATTTGGTGCACCCTCGGGTTCCCTTTCGATATCTCACCTATGCTTCGCCGATGACTTAGAAATCTTCACAAGAGAATTGAAAAGGTCGCTCATAAATTTGAATGATTTTTTCATTAATTATGAGGCGACGATTGGACAGAGGATTAGTCGTCAGAAAAGCACATTCCTAGTAGCTGAAGATTACAAGCTGAGAACAATACGTAACATTGTTGATATTCTGGAAATGCAGCATGGCTCTTTCCCTTTTACTTACCTTGGCTGCCGTATATATTTGGGAAGGAAAAAGGCTAGTACATTCCAGTTCCTTCTGGATGCTCTTGTAAGGCGGTTGGTGAATTGGAAGAATAAGTTGTTATCGCAGGTGGTTGCCTTCTCCTCATTAAGCATGTTCTCTCGGCTATACCAATCCATATATAGGCAGCCATTGATCCTCCAAAATCTGTGATTAGGGCTATGGAAGCAAAGTGTCAGAGCTTCTTATGGGGGAGCTTGGATGGTGAGCGAAGGAGACATTGGTGCTCTTGGGAGAATATTTCCAAAAAGACGGAAGAGAACAAACTAGGGTTGCAGAAATTTGAGGAAATAATAGATGCTTTCTCGGCCAAACTTTGGTGGAAGGTTAAGCATGGTGCAAGTCTTTGGGCGAGTTTCATTCTTTCCCTATCCTCTAAAGCACGAAGGAGAACAATGTGGAAGTGTGTGGAAGAGAATGATCTCGCAGCATCAAAAATAGCAAAAGTCCTAGTCTGGCATGGAGATAGATCATTTTGGTTTGACAATTGGTCGCCTCTTGGGGTAATTTGGGACTTACCGCAGAATGTAGTGCCTCCTTTTCCTAGCCTGACCATACGCTAGTTCTTCGCTTACTAGGAGCAATATGGAGCGGAGCTACACTTCCATTTATTGGATGAGGCTGTTGAGACTTTGATGAATCTGGAAATTGAATTTGAAGAGTCCAGCAAATTTACCGGTGTGACATGTTAAGTCACTTGCGTGAGAATTGTGTGAGTTAACAAGAAAAGAATTTTATATATATATATATATATATATATAGTTAATATACTTAATGAGTCACAACTATAACTATTTAAATCACAGGCGTGATCGGCTTAAGATAAGGATGAAAATGGACGGTGGGATGGAGACATATTTTGTCGTATATTTTATTCAACCATCCTATAACATGGTCGTTCCTAAAACATGATCATACATTCGTCCTTAGTTGATAGTAATATGTATGCATATTCAACCATTTTAAAACATGGTCGTAACATAATAAGAAAAAAGAAGTGACATGAGTCACGACTATGACCATTTAAGTCAAAGGCGTAATATAAGGAAGAATACAAGCAATTGATAAAATGGACGGTGGGATAAAATTTCGTGATCGTCCATCTCATTCGTCTTCTGTATATATATACTTAATAACAAGAAGAAAACAAATTGAATTAAGAATAAGGCTTAATGTTACGAATACCGTCCCAGACTTGGTACCAAATTGGGTTCTGGTATAGTACTGTATCCATACTGGTCAATACTGGATACCGTTTCGAGTAATTTTTTAAATTTATGAAATAGCCTTTAAATTTTTTTAAAAATTTGCAAAATAGTCCATTGTTATATTGTACAGTTGTACTTTATATTTTAAACCCTATTTTCAAAAATAAAAATAATAAATAATAATCACAATTAATATGAAATAACAATAATTTTCAGATATTTCACATATAAATAATAACCACAATTTATATGAAAAACAATCATTATCAGACAAATATAAAATTAAGAACAACATAAAGTGTTTAAAATATTACAATAAAAATTTAAGTAAATAACAAATTAAAAAAGTTTTGCAAAAAAACCAGTAGGGAATGAAATCTTTAAAAGACAAAAGTAGGTTATTGGAGAAAAATCAATATACTTTGAATGTCGAAAATAAAGCATTATGTCAAATTCTTCTTTGGTATCAAGATAATAGTTATGAATAGCCATCGATTCCCAAGAAAGGGTAAAAGAATGAGACATATTATGAGACATACAATCCATTAAAGAGTTCTTATATTTTTCAAAAATTTCGATACTGACTGATATATGGCGGATATTATAAATACCAGCTAGTATCAAACGAAACAGGCTAGTACCGACGAATATTTATCCTCGTACATAAATACCCTAATTTCGTACCGATATTTGGCCGGTATTAGGACTTCCCTACTCTGCCTCCTAAAATCTCATTGTTAATTGCTATCTCTCTCCCTAGTACATATACCGTATAATAACAATCCAAACAAGTGTGCCACAAAAATCTCGAAAACTCATTACATCCAAAATCTTACCGAAACTACCAAGACCTATGTGTATTTCAATCCCAAGTATAATAATCCAGCGATAGAACATTTTGGTTTTCTAAATTTGCGTTGTTTTAAAATATTCACCATTACAGCACAGTACATCTGAAGGCTAGAACTAAGAGGTCATTTAATAGCACTCCCCCACAAAAACTTTCCCGATCACCACCACCACGATGAGATGAATGAATTTTACACATTCGATAGGAAGAAATATCCCAGTCTTCTTTCTTGTCAGTATTAAGACATCTCAAAACCAAAGAGAACGTTGAAGAGACCACAACAATACACAACATAACCGGTGTAGCTCGTAACTTGAGCCTTGACAGATCAACGAAGTTACTTGATGAGCACCTCGATACAAGGGCACTTTTGCCCCCTCATTCTCAGATTTCCTTTTCGACTCATGTTCTCGGTGATTCTAGCAACACGAGCAAACCAATCTAGTTGATTATTGAACAAGCACTCAGACTATACTAGGAGGGTCCCCCATCCAATTGCAAACAGCACGGGGCCAACGGGTTCTTATGCAGTCCACCAACGGGGCATGTTGCGGAGGCTCGGGTTTTGCAACTTCAGTGCCTCTGTCACTTGATTCGTTCCCACCAGAACCAGAGGACACTACCACATCTGCCATAAATTCCTCTGGAGTCCACCTTGGCGGTACTGAAACCCTCATTTTTGTGAGCCTGGGTCTCTGCACTGGTGTCTCACCCATAGAGCTTGTGTGGCTACCATTTAAATCAGATTTTGCAATCCCATTAAAATGGTAAAGATCAAACAACTTCTTGCCCATTAATCCACTTGAATCCTTTAGGCCTCCTAAACTCTTTTCCAAATCTAAAATAACCTGCCAAAACTCACTCCACACGATAAACCCTGTGCTGCAAAGGTGATCAAGTTTCTCGGGTGGAACCTTGATATTCATTTCCCTAAGGACTTGATGGAAGCCTTCCACACTAATAAAACCGCCGCCACCACTCTGATCTTGTTTGTCAAAAGCTCTTCGAATCTGCGACTCCCTTGCTTCTAGTTCATTCTCATCTTGGACAGCAGTATCAAGAGCAAACAGAACTGTATAATGGGACTCACTCCCAACAACCCATATTGGCCATCTAGGACATTTCAAGTATTGGCCGACTTTGCAGAAATTGAGTGATTCCAACAGAGTCAAAAATCCAACTTCTACACTGGTAGACACGCCTTTCAAAAACATACCACCACCTAAATCCATCCTACCATCAAACACATTTGGAACAGCTTGCCCACAGAGTAGAAGATTCACAATTTCCTGTTTTAATAATTCAAAAGATAGTGCATTCTCAGGAAAGTCAATGATTTTAGGTGCATCCAGAATGACAGAAACCAAAAAGAAAAAAAGAAAAGAAAAGAAAAAATTGAGAAGCATAGTGGAGGAAAAGGAGAGAATAAAAATCTTATGCTTCAATGACAGGTAAATGCATACCTGAGAGGCATGTCCAAAAGGTGCCGTGACCAGAGGAAGGCTGGGATCATCCCTATCAGATTGGACAGAGTCCTGAAAAAGGTCCATAATTGGATGAAAGCATGAATATCACACACAAGAAAATGAAGTGGGCCAAGAGCATGATTTTAACAGTTTTGTGATTATTTACTCTCTCATCTCAGAACGTTATCAGAAAAAATAGCAATCAAAAGGCTTTCCACCTTGAATGGAAAGAATGGTCAATAATTATCCCCAAAAAGAAAATCATGTCAACACCATTCACAAACAAAACCATTTTACTCTTAGCCTACCATCAAAATCTGGTGAATCTAATGATGAACTTGGAAGATTTAAAGTTCAGGTGTCACAGATGGGCAAGAAAAGTCAAAGCTATCACCATTTACAAGCAAAAAGATATGCTGCTCAGTGGAGCTTTCTAATCTTGCATCTAAACATCAATGTTGTCTTTGATATGTATCTCTCACCCAGATTGGTATTACAATAAGTACTATACAATAGTTTTTCTTAGGTAACTAATGTTGGCAACACAAAACCCGCTAGCTACCTCTCCTTCATATTCTCTTTAGTAACTTTCTAGCAACAACTTTAATGCTTTTTCTTCTTCTGGAAGTAAGTAGGCCATTTGAAGGTAAGGCATCATTAGATGCCATTCTACAACAAGAATTTATAAGTAGAGAAACAGCTCAGAAATGAAGAATCAAATGTCATGCTGTACGATGTTCATAATTGAACATCAAACCATTATGCTTATATTAGGTTATGGTTATGGTTGCAAAATTATCATTCGTAGCCATGTTCAGTTAATTCTCTTGCAATATTCTCATCTCAGGCCTTTAGTGCTGATCACATTCTAAACTCATTTATATTAGGTAAACCATAACGATAAACCTATATCCACCAACTAAAGCATACCAATCCTCAAGATAATAATACAGAGATAAGGAATTGCACTAAAGCATACCAATCCTCGAGATAATAATGCAGAGATAAGGAATAGCAATGCGCCCATGCGTGACTGGAAAACCAGAATCATTTCTTTAAGCCTCATCAATGTTCTTGCTTGAGATGTATATCTCTCAATCCTTAGAACCTTCCGCAAATCAGTGGCTGATTCAAATGAAAGGTCCTCAAGTGTTTTTGCAATTTTCTACAAAATTATAAGCAGTTAAAGAAAAAAAAGTTTGTGATTACTATTATAGAAAAGCTAAAAAGCTACAATTTCACAAATTTTTTAACAGAATATTTTGCAACTACCACTGTAAGACGAATTTACCTCATCCCTGACAAGAGGCCCGGCATCTTTGCCATTAATGTTCAGAAAGGCAATGACAGCCCTTTTCTTACTTCCACACATAAACAATATCTCACCCATACTTCTGACCAGGGCGCTGAAATTATCAAATATCATCAATTAATGACTGCAACATGTAAATGGAAAATTGTGCTGAATAAAATTTCTCTCTAAATTTCTAAGGCCTCTCAACAGTAAGCTATTACTTCCTTGATTCAAAGAAATTACCTAGTTTTTACATCTTCAGTAAGAGAAATAAAATCATCTGGTGCAACACATTGCCCTTGAGATAGTCTCCCAGCACCTGAACTTTGTAGCATGCTTGGTTCAACTCCACTCAAGTCATATGGAAAGAAAAGAAGGTATTTGAGAACAAATGCCTGCATGACAAGGAGAAGAATAGTAAGTTCACTGATCACAAAATCTAATAGATTTATATGCAGCAGAATCCAATTCCTAGTCTCCTTACATCCGTCACTTTCTTTTCTTTATTTGACTGAAACCAAAATAACCAACAACAGTGTCAAATCACAACTAATGATTCCATTGCATACTCCCTGATGGCTTGCAAATGACTAATCCCAAATGGCGGAATGATTAAGATCATTGCTTAGTGGGTCTAGATTGATATCCACACAGAACCGCATTGCCACATGTCTTCACTTCCTACAAATGCTGAAGTGGCTAAAATTTCTGCTATCCCCATTCTAATTTGATCCAATTTTCGGTCATTATTTACAAAAAGAATAAGTTCATACTTTATAATGTTATGATAAAAAATGCAGGATAAATCAGAGGACATATTGTGCATTTTACAACATTATAAAGTATGATAAGTTCATACTTTAATAATTCAAAAGTTACTACTAAAGAAAGAAACCAAGTTCTAGTCCAACTAATCTAAGTTCCCAACCTCTGTGATAAATCATGACCAATATTAGCAAAATCATGCAGCTATATTTGGCTTTTTTTGAGGTTATAACACTGGAATAAAATTTCTTTAAGAAGCAATTAGTTCCATCAAAAAGCACAGATACAAGTAATTAGGCAATATATTAGAGACAGACAAACAATTTAAAGTATATGCACTATAGCTGCACTATGTGTCACATGACAGACTCATTCAAGATTTCATGCAACACCTGACAAGGATCAGAAAATTATATAATTAGAATTCAAGGGATTACTTGAATAGCTGCTAAGACGCCACAGGGCCCACCTTCATGCTGCACTAGGCCCATAGATGTTTCTGGATCAGGGCTAAACCTATAGGAATGTTTAGCATACATTAGCCATCATAGGCATGTGAGACTTGCCACCATAAGGTGTTCAATAGCTCAAGTAAATGGATAAGAATGAAACCCATCACAAATTTATGATAGATTTCGAAGATATGAATCTTAGGACATGATATAGGACACACAAACATAATATTCTAATAGTAGGGTCCATTTGTCAGAATATATGAACAAACAAGTACTTTTTCAGCCTAACGAAATGCATGGTTCCAATTATCACAGGAAAAGGATGATCTGAAACTTTGAATTGTCAATTATATTCTTCGTGAGACGGGTTACCTACTCTTAACAGTTTCATTCTGAATCCTCACTGTGAATTTAGTTAACCTCAAAGTTTGTCTTGAGTCATTTATTTATATAATTTCCTAAAGAGTTTTTGGCAACCAATAACCGGTAACTCTTGAGTATTAGAGACAAAGAACAAGTTTAATTACCGTAGCATATGCTAACTATACAATATCCTCAAAAATCAATCTATGAAGTCTTTCAATGCCGTATCACAAAGACTTAAGTTTTGAAAGTAAACATGAGTAAGAGTGAAGTGCAGCACCCAACCCCAAAAAATTTTCAAAACCCTAACATCCGCATTCTCTTCTCAAACTGTCAAACAGATTGAATCAACCATATGGAACATCCTTTCAATTACATTTCTTTTTAAATAAATTTTACCTATTATCGGAACAAAAGGATGCTACCAACAAGCTAATCGAGAAATTATCATGAAAATACACAAATCAAGAAAAGTTCAGACGGTAGTGACAAGCACTCAAAAGACGGTACAAGATTCAAAAACTCTACTTTTAATTTTGATCAGCGCAATCCACATCATCAATCACAATTCATGGGAAAGAACTGAGAATTCGAGTTTACCAAATTAAAAATACCTTATGCCCTGATTGCTCCACTGAGCAAGAATACCCTTCGATACCCCATTTCCGAACACTATCGAGAACAGCTCATTTGCTTGCTCGCTTGACAATTCCTCTGCCAAATTGTTCTCTTTTACTTCCGATTCCTTCTCTTTTTTATCACAATCCAAACTTTTATCAGGTCCTTTATGAATATCGGCGGGTTTTGACGGGGAAGCGATTTTCGTCGAAGCAAGCATCCGTTTCTCGGCGGCGGCAGCCATGAGTTCGCGCTGTAGCCTCCTAGATTCCGACGACGACCCAGCCGGCGCCCCGGCAGAGTCCCTGGGCTTGCTTCTTTTGGGTTCCGGTGGCGAGTTTTGCATACTCATTCTCAGAGCCATTCTCAGATCCTCTTCTTCTTGATCCGCCATGAACAAGAGGAAATAACAAATCGCCCGATCAACCAAGCTCAAGCACTTCTATCAAAATTAGTTTCAACTATGCATACATATCGAAATTAATCCCATCAATCCCAATTTATTTTGGTAAGAAGAAATTAGATTAGCTATTTAGCAAAGAAACCCTAATTGATTAGGGTTTAGAATTTCAAATTTTCAATTGATTGGTGACTCGAAGTGCATATAAAACAAACGAGTGAGTGAGATCTACAGGAAGTGATAGAAGGGTAGTGTCGGAATTAAATTCTCCACATGGACATAAAGTTAAAAGAGGCACAAATGTGGTCAAACTGTTGGACATGATAAGGTGTCGTTTCAAGGGTGACAGGACGATTATTTTACGCCAAGTCCCGAGTCCGACCTCAAGGATAGAGGATGTAAATTTGGAGAAAGGATGAGAGCAAATTGGTAAATAAGAGAACAATGAACATAGTGCTCGAACGATACTTTTCTTTAAGACAGGGAAAGTGGGCCGTGATCCTCTGCTTCGCGTGAATACATAAGAGGTGCGCAGTTTATACCCCCCGGACTCGGATCGGACATCACCGAGATATTGAGCTGTCGTGTGAATTGGATCCATAACTAAACTTGTACCTCAGTCATAGCGTTGAATGACTCCGTGCCTTGTCATTTGCCATCTGAACTCCAAAAGTCCTACGTTCGTGAGACTCTTTTTTGACAACCAAATGTTTTAAGGCTTTAGAGAGCGTCATATTAAGAATGGAGGAGGACAACGCCCTCGTGTATTTTAAGTCTACAATAAAAGAACATGGCCAAGAAAAGACAAAATATAAGGATTGATAGTGGTGGCTCACTATCAAAACTAGACCAGTATAGGGAGAGATGAAAGGGTTTATTGAATTTATAAAACCCCAATCATCAAGCCTAATACGATCAGGTCCTGATTTACATACATCTTATCAGGTCATGCATCTTCCTTATTCTTGCAACAAAAGGAATGGCAAGCTGCATATGAACCGACTAAACAACTGTTCAAATTGGTAACAGTTGAAGATTAGAAGCTAGCGACTTCCCAATTACTTCAGTTTTGAGAATAGCTTCGGTGCAACCTGCATTTTAAAATTCCATATCAGCACACACTCCACAAGCAGATTTAAATCATGTATCTAACAACAAAGCACAGAACGTACACATTTGTCGACGCAAGTCAAGTAATCAAAGTACTGCCCCGTGCAGTGTTTGCTCCCACTTTGGTCACCTTCAACCCTCTTAACACATGCCTGCAGCACATCAAGCCAAAACTTCAAATCCTCAAGCAATTTTTTTTTAAATCTTCTTTGAAGTACCTATCGGTAGAAATATCCTCTATTCATGATCAACGATAACAAAAAATTATCCTTCTGTCAAAAATGACATAAATCAGCCCTAAAACCATCAACTTTCACCCTTAAGATTTCAATAGATAATAATGTTCATAAAACTTCATTGTTTTTTTATAGATACAAACAGAAGTTAACATTTAAGATCATGTCTAACTTTGCTTCCCAGTTCTAAGGCCACCACGCAACTTCTTTATAAACGAAGACTTCCTGCTTGTTCAACAGCTGTTTTTTCAGTGCATGGACCAGGAGCAACTTAAGCAACTCATACTAATTGCCTGAGTACTCAATGCCTATGCATTTTGCTTTCTCTCCCCATTTTTAGTATTACTGCCACGGATTACTTCTGCGCCTAAATTTTAGAAATATTATGCATCTTGTTTTGTGCACAAACTTCCAGTAGCATATAGATTTATGCTCTGCTTGCAACCTTCATGTTAGCAAGTCCGATAAGCTACATTTCCTTGTAATTTCATTCAATCTCAAACATAAAGCAGGGCAGTGAAGCAACAAATACTCTATTTCTTTCATGTGTCTCTGTATCGTAGAACATCTTCAAACTTTGTTAAGAAGATTCTGAAACACACTTGAACCGCAGATGCTTTTGTGGCAAGCACAATTTAATGAACGCTGGAGTTACATAACAATGTTACCTCATATTCAATTAGAGACTTCACACAATTGGGCTTGCAGGAGTCCTCAAGAACTTTCTTTTGATCTAGAAGTTCGTCGTCCGCCCTAAAATTTAATTGAAAAATACCAAGGGCACGAAAAGGTAAGAGGATCATAGATCAATTGAAACGTACAGAAAACACTGAAATTTGTTGACTGAACCAGTGCAAGTATGAGCCAAGCTAGAAATTGCAGAGAGTTTTAAGTAAAAACGTGAAGGAAGAAAACACAGTAACCGTAGATGGTGTTCGTGCTTCACAGGTTTGTTGCCTTGTTGGTTAACAAGAATAACTGATGTTATACTTCTCCAGACCAAAACAATTTTATATTTGTTTCATAATATTCAGATTAAAGTTACCTTTCATTGGAATTACACCTTTCACATGTAATATACATGTCATTTGCATAATATATCTAGCTCCTCACGCAAAAGATTCATACACATAAGACAGTTGCTATATAAACATGTTCTGTTATTAATTACCTATAACGACAAGCATCACATAAATAGGCAAATCTCAACTCCAAATAATGAAAAAAATATCTGTTAAAAAATAGAAAAAAGAAGACTGAACAGAATTGGTTAAATTGAACAATGAAAAGAAATTGCAAACAGAACAAGTAGCAGAAGCTAAAGAGGCGATTAGTATGATAAAACTGAGTCAGACAGAGTACTCACATTGGATAAAGGACAAGATATCAACCCAATCAGTGCCAAAAAGTAGCTTCCCTGCACATAACTTGCTATCATCATCACGTAACTAATTACCAAACCAAACCATGGGCGTACGATTTTCGCATAAACACACAATATGCGTTCTGCGCTTGTCTAATTTATCTTAATCTCACGAATTTTATCTATTACTCCATGTTACGACAAATAAAAAACCAAAACAGAAAAATATCAAGCAATTGTTCTGATCCATCAATTGAAACCAAAAGGCAAATTTCAATTAATTGACAAAATTTGGAGACCTATTTTCCAAGTGAAGATGTAAGCAAAAAGAACTAATCGGGAATTAGGGCAATGTGAAGATGAATTAATTGTGTACCTGAGAATGAGATATTCAACGACTTGAAGGATAGAGATTAGAGCGCAACTGTCCCGGTTTTCGCTTCGCACAATTCTATTGAGTGAACTACGAGAGTTGTAGATTACTTGTTGAAACTTCGGGGGGCTTTCAGTAATTTCAGTTGTTAGAGTGGACCATAACATAAGATTGAGTTGGATTTGAGCCTATTAATCTGATGGGCTAAATTGTACAGATTTATTACTGACTTTTCCTAAGGATAGAATATATTTAAAATTTTAAACTATATTTAATTTTAATCAGTTAGAAGTTCAAAACTTTTTATTTAATATAAATATAGCTTAGAGATTAATTTCGTTAACTTTTGCTTTCCTGATGTGGAACTTTATATTAATAAGGTTTATTTACGTTAATGTACATAAATTGCGTCCATTTACAAACAAAAAAAGTCAATTGATTGTGTCGGGACGTTTATAATCCAAAGTTAACATAATTTTTAGAGACTCGAAAGAAATTCAAAGTTCTATTAAATTAAAACTAAATAATGTCATTGTGGTTAATAGATTTTACAAACTACCAACTAAATTAATGTCTTTTTGTTCAAATTAACTTAAATTGGTTTGATTTTATTCAAGTAGATCCTTAACACTTGAATTCGATTTGAAATTCATTCAATTTAAATATAATTTGTTAACTTTGCATCAAGTCATTTTTGTTATTTTCCATTAATCAATCATTTATTATTGTCCAGAACAACTGCACAATCATAAATTTTTAGTTTATTAAATACCCTACTTAATAATTTTCACATATTGTTTGACCTACAAGAATCAATTTACCATTGTTATAAATATCATATTGGTATTAGTGTCGAATTTGGTTTTAATATAGTATTGTACCAGTACTAGTCAATATCGAGTATCATTTTGGATAATATTTTAAAATTATAAAATAGTCTTTAAATTTTTTTAAAATTACAAAATAGTTCATCAATATATTATACTGTACAATTTATAATTTTGTATCAATCATGTCTCTGAAAATTATAAAGATAGAAATTGCAAATAACGAAAGTTTATATTTCTATTAATATTATTTTTCACATATTTCACATACAAATAATAACCATAATTAATATAAAAAAGATCATTTAGTCATCATACAAATATAAAATCAAGGATAATACAAAATACTTATAAAGTGTTACAGTTTTACCATATAATAAATAATAATTACATCAAAATATCAAATGAAAAGATTAATAAAGATCCATGATTTTTTAAGTATTATAACAAGAATTTGTGCCAAGGAAACAACTAACTATAACTGAAACTTGAAACAAAAACATTGACAGTTATATTTATATTGCATACATAGAATTTAACATAAAATCAAATATGATTGAAATTAAAAGAAGAGAAGAAATAAATTAGGACTTCTTTCAATTGAATATCAACTGAAATTGCATTGTCCTTAATTCTTATTTGGTACAAATCATCATCATTAAAAGGAGTACTATTATTACCATCTTTAAAATTCATTGCACTAAATGACATTTCAACGTTTCCTCATCTAAGATTATCTTCCCAGTCACTCTCATCTATTAAACTCAGTTCTTTAAAAACTCAATCAATTAAAAGATCAATATGGTCAAAACAAATTGGATATATAAAACTACTCGTTCTATTAAGAGTCCTAACAAACAAATAAAATCAAATTATTAAAAATTTACAAAAAATTATATTCAACTTAATAATGATAATAATATATATTTTTTGTAGTTTTACATTATATCGAACAAAGATTAAGTTGTTCAATATTTTGTGTTCCATTCTATTTTATTTTTTTGGAATGGATGAATTCAAATGTGTTTCAACTTCTTTCATATCTTGTTGCACTTACTCATTGACTCAGAATTTAAATTGCAAACTTTTATAATTTTGGAACATCACTTTCCAATTAATCCCACCAAACAATTGTAAGACAATATATGTAACATTATAAACAAAATAAAGTGGTGAATTAAGTTTGTCTTTTGACAAATAGCAATGAGAATTCCAAAATCACTAGAAGCATCCTTATAAATCTCAATTTGTTAGCTTATAAGTTCTTACATCATCTCATGGAAAATAGTTGTTCTAATAGTTATTTAGTTTTCTTTGTAAAACTTGGTCTAAAATAGACATTAGGATTTAAAAATTTCCCAGCTAAAAACAATAGAGAGTAAAGTTACTTTTCTCATCTCTCATTGATGATGCAAAATAAGGTGTATACAAAGAAGACATATTTTTCATATTAACCTTGACTACCTTCGCCCTTTCTTTTCCATCATAAAAATAACATATTGTTGCCTTCTCATCACTATCATTCAAAAAAGTGCCCTCACCAAAGGCTCACAAACTCAAATGAGAAATTGACATTAAGTATAATTATAGAAACCTCCAATCAAGCATTAGACCTAACATGTTGAGATGTAACTCACTTAACACTTGTAAACGTTTTCCTTAACTCCTTCTTTATCAGAATAAAACATTAAAGTGATAAGAAATTAGTTATAGATTTCATAATAGAAGGACAACACAAATTTCTACCATTGGTAAATTCCTTTCTTATTAAATTCAGGACTTATGCATGGATGCAGATTAAATTGGTCATCTTCTTCACTTTTTGCACAATCTCATAAATAATAGAAAAATATATAACATCTTTTATATTTTCTAACATCAGGTCAATGCAATGTGCAACACAAAAAGTTCAATAAAAATAATTGTACCTACTTCGTAATCTTCTTCCACCTGCTTTATAAGTAAAATCATTATCAGTAATGAACTGGATAATATTTTCTAGCCCAACTTCATTCACAACTTCATAAAATATATGAAATAGAGTATTAGTATTTCTAATAAGGCCAGATGTATTGATAGGCTTCAAAAACATTGTCCCATTAGTAAAATAAACAAAAAAGTTAATGATAGGATAATGTTTTCTATTTGTCTAACTATCACACACAATTGAATACTTATAAGTTCCTCAAGTCATTCTTCTTACATCCAAATAACTTTTTATTTTGTAACATAGTTGCTCATACATTTACCTTTGTAGTTATCAATTGAGGGAGCTTTGTGTCCTAGACCATAAGAGACAATAACATATACCATAGCCCGAAAATAATAAGACTAGATAGCATAGAATGTTATACCTGAATTATATCACCATCTAGCCATTGCCATAGCCACATTATGAGCTACTTGTCTAAATTTTAAGGTATTATGGATTGAAGGTTGAACTTCAGGAGTTGTTTGTAGTGGAAAAATATTAGACACTTGTCTTCTTCTTTTCCCAACATTAGGTGCAACATTCCCTCCTTATTGTATGGTAATACTACCACCTTCAACGTCTCTACTATCATCTTAACCATCAACAAAAGAACTTCCATTACCAATTTCGTAATTTAATCTTTACCTTGTATCTTTCTCATGTTGATACTGTTTAAGCAACACGTTTATTTGTCATTTCAAATTGTGGCTTACTTTCTTACAAAGCTCTACATCACCTTTGACCCCAGCTAAATGCTTCTTTGATTTGATGATTCTTTTACTTTTAAAATGCTTGTTATAATACATACAAATGGTATGGTTCTTTATTTTAGGAACTAATCTAGCATGAGTCAAGTTAGATCATCGATTCTTCCTAAACTTGAAGTGACTGAATTAACAGGAGTACTTGAGTTTCACTCCATTTATTTGTAAAATAAATAAAGACATATGTCAAAATTAGATTAATAAATTTATTATCAGCTATTATCAAAACAATGTGTATCAGTCAACTAAAAACAAATACAAATGCACATCTTATATTCTAAAAGCATACTTACAACTTGAACTTTAAAAATATACATGGATTTATATTCAAAGTCAATAGTCCAATAATCATTATTTCCAGCTACTAAGGGTATAAAAAATGTGGAATAAGTTCTGTATAATAACAAGAAGAAATATAGCAACAATAACTTCTCAAGATTCATATAATATAGAAATGCAAATGAACTTCACTATCTTTTATAAATCATTGTTGCCCTTTCACAACTATAATCCATTTTGTGTCATTATATAATTCAACCATAAACTTACAATTATAACCCATTCTATTTAATTAAATAATTCAAACGTAACTCATAACTATAACCTACTTTGTGTTATTACATAATTCAACCATAACTATAACTCATATAGTATGATTACATAATTTAACCATACCCATAACCATATCTATTTTTGTGCAATTACATAGTTCAATATTTCAACCATAGACTTACAACTATAATTTCTTATGTATGATTACATAATTCAATCCTAAATTCACAACGTTCTAATTTTTTAATCAATATTACAAATTTAATTTTCATTAAATATCGCTCTTTCTAGTTTTTCTTTATAAACCATAAAGAATACAAACTGTAATAACCTATTTGTCCATACTTGGGGTTATAACCTAAGACTATTACACATAAGAAAAAGTGTCGAGAAAAATAGGAAATGCATTTCACACTCAGCATAACATTACCATACACACACGTGAATCATGATTTGTATACATATTACAAAGACTATATATACACTCAATTGACATGTTTCAGGGTATGAACCATTTGGAATAGCTATAATGTGAATTGTAAATTTTTATGTCTTGAAATTGGTTGATGAATTATAATTAGTGATTTAGAATTTATTTGTTATAATTGAGAGGTTTATAAATTTACGTGTATTTTTGGACTAGGAAGAATGTCAAGTGGCAAGACAAATTAATTCATGGTAGTAGAAATAAGTGACACAAGGCAATAGAAATAATTGACAAGTGGCATAGAAAATTGGGTAACAATTAGTTTAGAAATTGTGGGACAAAAGGACTAGTTATTAATAATAGGGTACAATAATTAAAAGACATTAGCATTGTTAATTAAGTGGTAAGTTTCATGACAAGTGTCATGACACTTACTTTTTAAACCCATACGAAACTCACAATTAAAGAACCAAATTTCGATTGTCTTTCACTTTTACCATATGCTCTCTTCTTCATCTTCTTCATTTTCTTCACCCACGACCATCTCACTGTCACCCGCATCACGTTGAGTTCTTACTATTCTTCACTTTGTTTCTTCAATATCCTTGTTATCTCTTCATTTTGTTACAAAGAAACCTACTCTTTCCTTTTTGAAAGATGATGATCGTGTATTGTTTTGGAGCTAGGTTTTACGTGATTTGAAGAAAACTTTGGAGCTAAAACAAGTAAGTATATTAAGTATCTTTATGGTTTGTTTAATAGAAACATTTTTATGATAGTTAGAGATAGATTAAAAGTGTTAATGAAGTTGAATGTATGCTAAAACGTGGATGAAGAAATGGGTATATTGATGTCCTATTTTTGTGTATATGATGAGTCATAATTTATGAATTATTATCAGGATGTTTTAGAGAAAAAAGGATCATGAAAATGGTGTTGAATAAGTGTTGAATGTTGATGAAGAAATGTGTAGGTTTATGTTCTACTTTTATATGATTAATGAACCATAGGTTATGAGTTCTTTTATGAATGATATTGAGATGGAATTGAGGTGAGAATGAAGAGGAAATGATTTAGAAATGATGAACTATGCATAAGATGGTTTGGATGTAGCATGTAAGAGTTAAAAATATGGAAAAATAGGAAGAGAATAGCTCGAATTTTTCAGATTTCATAACCCACGATAGTGGGAATGCCTCCACAATCGTGAGAAGTGCAAGTAAAGTGTTGGAATTGTTCTGGTGGATTAACCCACGTTAGTGGGAAGTCATCCATGATCGTGAAAAAGGCCATTAACGTGAGTTCTTCTTCTTTTAAGTGTTATTAAACAATCTAATGGTAAGGTACTTTCTTATGGTGTATTTAGGCTTGAATGAAGCTTGAAATTAACTTAGTTTGATGAAGGATTAAGTGATTAAATGTTGATATGTTTAGGGTGATAATTAAGGTTGTCACTAAGGAATAGATTGATGATATAAATGTATCAAAAATCTGGAAAATTTATAGATAATTAAGGAATAAAAATGTTCTTAGAAATGCTAATGTGATTCAAAGGAGTGAGTAAGGTATATTAAGTAGAGATGAATGACAAGTAGGAGTGGCCTAATTGGTTTCAACTCCTCACTTAAGCCTAACGAGGTCTTGAGTTCGAGTCATCAAAACAACCGGGGGTCTATAAGGAAACGATCTCTGTATTTCTATAAGAGATGCGGGCATGATTGCGTACATCTTAACCCCCCCTCCCCAATACCCTGCGTAGGCGGGAATTTGGGTATTGTTGTGTTTTTATGAATGAGAATCTGGATATTATATGATCATATAATTCTAAAAAAGGGATTGGAGAATAAATGATTGAGAGTTAGAATAATCAAGTATAATTAAGGTATAAACTTAAATGTAAACTAGTCATATACAAGCGATAATGTCCGAATGATTAAGACATGTGATTAAGGACACATACCTGAGAATGTCATTGAGCACGCATTGTACATGTGTGTGTGTGTGTGTTTATGTACGATTGAATACTTATGTGATTGAGCAATTTAGTAATGTGTAAATGTGTGTATTTTGCATGATTTAGAAGCGCGAATAGAATGACAGCATCTAGACATCACTAGGACATCAAGGCAATAACTATTTGGAGCGTAATATAAGTAACCTAGATGTTTCTTACTAGAATTGATCGTATTTGCTAAATTTTTTATTACTGAATTGATATTTATGAGAATGTGATAATTCTGGACATTGATGGTTTAAGGAGTTTGATAATTGAGATTATATTGGAAGTGGCTCATTGAATGTGAATTTGAAAGAAATAAGTGTACTTGATGAAGTTGTTGAATGTCAGACTTAGGTCCGATGAAAATGTGAAAGGGAATGTGTTTACTAAATGAAAGTGATTGATAGCCTATAATGTGAATTGATGCATCTCATTACATTGAAATGCATAAAGGAAGTTGTGATCAAAGTAGCTAGTGAAAAAGAACTTAAAGCTCATAAAATGTGAATCAAGAGCAAAAGGCTCGCTAGTAAAATGAGACTGGTATCCATAATGGATACCAGATAGTTATCAATGAGCCAGGTATCTATAACAGATATAGGATAGTTAAAAAGGTGCTCGATCACAACTAAGTAACAATGAAAGTGAGTCACATGTGCATTGCATATAAAAATTGATAAGTGTGATCTGAATATTTTGAAATGAATTGTTCTGAAATGAAATATGTGTGATGTGATATTCTGAAATTGTGATGTGATTTGATTGCAAAAATTGAATTGTCAATATGAGTGAGCATATCGATGATGGTTTGCTAACTGAGTTTGAAAAACTCATCAAAATTGTAACGTTGACTTTCAGGTACAAAAAAGGAGACCTAACTATTAAGGCACTCTTGAAGAAGCTTAGTACTGCATTTTTTGACTCAAGAAATCACTCAAAGGTCAGTCAGTTGAGACTATGGAGTTTAGATTGAATGTTTCTATTTAGTTTCTCATTCCTTGTAGAACATTGCGTAAAAGAGCAGTATGCTCTTAGATAATGGTGATACTGTATATATGACTTTTGGAGTGTAATGCTACAATGTAAATATTTTTTACAAATGTAATGAGGAATTGATATTTGAGTATTCGTATTCTATATATGATGCCATATTAAGTGTATATGATTGTTCTAACATGTCACGTCCACTGGGCATATGCGTGAATGTCCCCAGGATGTACGAGCACGTGTTTGGTGTCAGTGGAGTGTTACATTTTTGGAATCAGAGCATGGTTTGGAATCCATAGGGACAAATGCGAACATATAAACATGATAATAGTGAGAGATTTGTATAGTAATCAAGATTATTGTTTATTATAGGTCATCGTGATCAAATTGAAGAATCAAATAACCTAGAGTTTGTAGGAGCCAATAAAGAGTCTCCAGTACCTTGATCTAGTCAAATGCCTCCGAGAGTCCCTAAGAGGAGAGAAAGGAGGTATGATAAGCTTAGGAAGTAGGGGATTATGGACTTTTACGAAAGTACAGTCCTTGCTAAGGCTGAAGGATGGTTAGAGAGGACAGAAAAGATATTTGACCAGATGGACTACGAGTCTGGCAAGAAGTTTGACTATGTGGTCTCACTATTACAAAGTCCAAGAAGATTTTCTAAAGGTGTTTAGAGAGAATTGCATGCCGAAGATCTACTTGGATAGGAAAATGAAAGAGTTCCTAGATCTGATACAAGGAAATCTCTCTGTAGTCGAATATGAGATAAGATTTGGTGAGTTAATGGGATATGCAACTATGTTGATTCCTACTGAGGAGGATAAGCTAAAGGTGTTTAGAGAGAATTGCATGCCGAAGATTTACCTGGATAGGAAAATGAAAGAGTTCCTAGATCTTATGCAAGTAAATCTCTCTGTAGACGAATATAAGATAAGATTTAGTGAGTTAATGGGATATGCAACTATATTGATTCCTATTGAGGAGGATAAGTGTAGAAGGTTTGAAGATGAGCTGAATATGGAGATAAGGACAAGGCTAGCCATTACAAATCTGAGTAGTGTTTTGGAGTTGAGAGTTACCTCGATCCGAGTAGAACAGTTGATGAAAGATGGTCAAGGAGAATATAGATAGGAGTTTCGAATGAAAAGTCTCAGGTTGATTCTAGAAAAAGGTTTAGTAAACGCCAGAATAATCGTTCCAATCTTAAACCAGATCAAGATAGTCAGGATTTAGACTGAGGGGCAATTTTGCACAAACTGGTAGTGAAAGAGGTACAGTATATGGATAGATCCCTAATTGTGAACACTATGAGAAGAAACATAGTAGGGAATGTTGGAAGTTGTCGAGAGCTTGCCTTTGTTGTGGCTCCTTTGAACATTAAATCAAAGATTGTCTCGCAGTTTTCGGAACACAGTCTAAAATGAGAGGAGGAATAGTGACTGAGACAACTGTCTAGCAGAGCAAAGCAAGTGAATCTGGATATAGAAGCAGAGGTAGAGGAAGAGTGAGTTCAACTGGTCCTACAGTCAGGATTGAGGTGCGGAGTAATCGGCCGCAGTCTCAAACCAAGATTTACACTATCACTAGACAGGAGGCTCAGAACTCCCTAGATGTAGTACTAGGTGTGTTAAATGTCTTTCAATTTTAAGCATTTGCATTGGCAGATCCAAGATCTATACTGTAACATCCCATCACCGATGGGAAGGGTAATTCTGTCATTTGTGACGGGTTAAGTATGTGTGGTCATATCTCGGCATGATCATACATCATGTAGCCTCTATATAGATATGAATTGAAATTTTTGTATATGCAC
>JAOSBN010000002.1:9063519-9073865 GCA_027563595.1 Erythroxylum suave | reverse complement strand
TATGATGCCATGTGAGGTGTTTGTAGTGATTGATCGTAGTTCACCCTTATCGTAGGATATGTATCGGAATGACCTGCAGGCTTCCCGGTGTGTACCCTGCGGTAAGGGGGTGCTACAATTTCTTTGTGCAAATATGATAAAAAATAATTACGTTCACAACCTGATATAAAAATTGTTCGGCTAAGTAATCCAATAACAAATTTTCTCAATGTTAGGGCACTTTCACCGAATAATCTCTACTACTCATCTATATTTTATATTAATAGTTATGAGAAACAAAAATTTTATGTATATTATTAATAAGTAAAGGATGAACTAAAAGTGTGAAACTTACTAGATTATATCTTTTTCATTATAAGTTCTCTTTTTGCAGATGATATAGCAAAACTCCTTGAACTTTCTTGATATAATTTATTTTCATTTGTTGCCTTTGATTGCTCTTCAATATAGAAGATATTTTTGCATTTAATCACATTAAAAAGATCGTCCATAGTATCATTTATACATATGTCTCCACTATATAAGCAATAAATATTGAGAAAATAAGTTGCTAAGTGAGTCCTTTAAGTAAGATGTTTATCCCAACATTGGGCAAGTATGAGGCTTTTACAATTTCTCCTTCATAATTATTTTGCGGGCTTTATACATACCATCATATATATTCCCTAAAGATGGCTTATCATCTAAGTCAACAATCCTCAAAAATATTATAAATGGAGCCACAATCTTCATAATGATCAAGCATTCATCTCAAATTTTATTGTCTAGAATATTAACACAAACTTCTTTTCCTCTCACACTCTTTAATAACTTATGACTTGAAAATGTTTACTTGTCACTAAATTTTATATTAGTTATTTATGTTCATGAACACTTGTCAAAGCAATAAATGTAATTGCAAACCTAGTAGCAGCAGAACGCACAATCTCAACTCAATCTTCTTGCTTTCTTAACAAAGATAAAATATAATATGATTATACACACAAAAATTATAATCATAGAAGCATATGAAGCAAGAGTAGAAATATGGTCCATACTACCAATTTCTTTTTAATGAGATTTATACAATGACCAATAAATATATTATACTTTGATTGTAACAAACATCTATTTGATACATAATTAATTGCATTATCTGTAACGAAATGTAACACATTCTTTGGTCAAACCCACGTGACAATTTCATAAATTAATTTAGATAAAAGCATGAGCACTTTTTACCATATTAGAACATATTTGATAAAATTTGTTCCAATATTACAATAAACTAAGAAATTAATCAAGGTTCTTTATTTTTTGTCAATCCACCCATTTGCCATAATAGTGTATCATGTTGATTCCCAACTAGACTGATATGCATCCATAATCAACTGATATTTCTTTTTTAAAATTTAAAACAAAAGCATATGAATCTCATAATAAGAAGGGACCTTAAATCCTAGACCTATCATTATTATAATATTTATTGCTTTTTGAAAATAGGGTGAATTTAAAACTTTTAAAGGAATACATAAATGATAGAGTCATTTAACCATACTCGTTTACATCGCAAAATAGCATTCTTATTAACCAAAACACTTTTAAAACTAGTTTAATAACTATGAGTAGTTCTTGGAGGAAAATAAGAATATATGTTAATAATAACTTTCTTTTTTCATTTATCTAATATTTGTTTTTCTTCATCATCTCTAAAAGATATATTATGAGTCTCTTTATTTTTCTTTTTCTTTTTTTATTGCTACAAATAATTTTCAATTATCTTACGTACATCAGATGCTACTTTTTAACAAAAAAACAATGTTACCTTTGGTACTAACAAAATGTTCTTTCATTCTATAAATTCCTCCCCTTCTAAATATTTCATCACAAATATACAATTATATTGTATATTTCTATAAGATTTTTTAGAGAAGAAAAATAATTTCATGTTGGATTAGTCTTACCTCAAGTAAAAGATGTTAAGCTCATTGAATCTTTTTCTGATGATTCCATATTTTCTATTCTAGTTTCAACCTAAAAATATTTAAAAATAATTTTGCAAGTTTTATATGCAGCCATAAGATCTAGACATTCCAAGAAAGCAACATATTTTGGAAAATACTTGTACTACTAAAGACATTATATTTGACATGAAAGTTCAAAACAACACAAACATACAAGTTAATGAACAAAAAGCTTTTACTTATTATATATCTTTTTTAAAAAGAGTTTTAAAAAAAATGCCTTAGTTTCATCGATTAAGACACTTGATAAGTATTCCCAAATTTTACATAGTTAAAAGGACATGATATAGCTATTTTAGAAAATCAAGGTACTATCTAAAAATGTTTTAATACATGATTACTTAAATAATTTTGTTGTATGATGACTTTAAAGAAATAAAAAAAGTATTTCTGATTATAATTTATAAATGTTAACCTATTAGTCTATTATCACTCTTTCATATACTTCATAAGTCATAACCACTAAATAGTGAATACAAGTATGAGCTTAGTTTTACTTTAACTTTACAATTTACATATTTCTACTTTTAATTTTGCAATTATCAAATTGTTATAAGACAAAACAAGAATAAGGTATGTAAACTCAAATACGTTATATGTCTACGAAATAACTTAATATGTCCAAAGAAAACAACTTCCTATAAATTTCATAAAAAATTAATAATTTTCTATTTATTGTAGGGTAACATGGTTTTGTTCATTGTTAGAAATTTCATATTTGCATTGAACCATTTCATCTGTAAACCCCATTCGACTCCCTTCAACTTCAAATGGTACCTATAAACTTTATAGAAGGTCAGGAAATAAAGTAAAATCAAAACTTGTGTCTTTTTCAAGTCCCAACTCGAACTAGAGTTTTGCAGAAGCTAAAAACCTAAAACTTTTATATAGATTAATTGTAGTTTTGTGGAAGTTAACACTAATGGAATATATACTCTTATAGGACGAATAAGGACAATAGATTGAAGCTTAAAAGAATCAAAGATAATGAATTTTTTAACCTTATAATCCCTAATTATTCTCCAAAAAACATGTTTCAATCGTAACCTAAACCCAACAAAATCAATATGAAACTGAAAAGATTCAAAGATAATCAATGTCTCAACCTATAATTCCAATTCTTCTCTAACAAACTCATTTAAATCACAACCAGGACCTAACAAAATCAATGTCTTTAAAATAGATTCATAAATCATGAATCATAACCCAGTAAAATAAAAAACTAAGGACTCAAAGAAGAAAGGCGAAAATGATATGAAAGAAGATTAAAGTATGAAAACATAAATACCCTAATTGTTACGTTGATGGAAGTCTAAAAGGTGAAAGCAAAAAACCCTTAATATTCTATCTTCTCTATTTGTTATTGAAGAGGTTAAGCAAAAGTTACAAAAATAAAGAGTTATATAAGAGGTTAGTTTAGATTAGAGATGGAGATTGAAAATGTTTTTAAGATAAAATAAAACATTACAAGAGATCGGAGTTTAGTCAGATATGGGATTTGGAAAATCAAAAATCAAAGAAGAGTGAAAAGATCAGATTGGGTTACAATTCTTTTTCTACTTATGATTCAGGAACAATTGACTGGATAATTACTAAACCGGTCAATTTTTAGTTATAACGATTATTAAGTATAAATTAAATAAGAAAGTTTGTTGGTTTATACTTTATTGGGTTAAATCGATTAGTCTTGTCCAATTTTTAAATCCTTGATTAAAACGATGTCTAGTTGAACATGTATCTATGTGGGATTTTGTGTTTTAGATAATATGAAAGAGAATCACTACCCATATATAAATTGTTGAGTATCAATGAAAACCAAAATTGCATGTTGTGGTAGATGTTTTTCTTTGTTTAGTCAACCATAATTTCATGTCTCATAGATAGAGTTGTTTTTTAAGAACAAAATATGGAGAACCATAAATATGGACTTAATGAAATCTCATATTGATGTGTGAGAATTGTTGGTGAGTGATTGTTGGAGAGTTTCTTTTAATGGTGACTAGCATACTACAAATTAGTTAATGCGACAATGGCAATTTTCTATCTAGAAGATTGATTGCTACTTCGTCTAGTCATTGCAATTGTTGGCATTGATTGGCATGGTGTCGAAGAGGAGATGGCTGACGGATGATTTTTGTGTTAAAAACATAAATCATTTTCTAAGGTTAAAGAAGACTCTTATTTGGTCACTAGGTTAAATAAACTAAATGTAGAATAAATATTTGGTTATGAGATTAAATTAATCTAAGTCTACAATAAATGTTATTTAGCTACATGATTAACGTAATTTAAACCTAGAATAAGTTTTATTTAGCAACTAAGTTAAAATTAAATTGGAATTTAAATAAATGAAGTTTTGGTTAGAATTTATCTTCTTCTAATATTAGAATAAAAATTGTTTGGTTGTTCTATTAAAGTATTCTAAAGCTAGTTTCGGTTTGTTTATATCCTGGATTTGAAATAATTCAATTTAAATAATACCACAATTAAAATTTTTTAATTATAATAACCAAATTAGAGTGTAATAATCTTAAATTAAAAAAGAATCAATTAAAAATTGGATTAATTATTTTAGAATTAGTTTAATATCAATAATTAGAGATGATTTCCAATTGAAATTATAAATTTTTTTGATAAGTTCAATAATGTAGTTACTATAAACAAGTAAATGGCTAGAATTTAACATATTAACATTTACGAGCATGAGTTCATTATAGTGTTAGTAAAACAATTTATTTATTTAATATATGATTTATGCGTTTTATGAGCTATTAGCAAAACTTTCATTCTTGAAATTTTGTTTTTAGGAACATGCCCCTTGTAACAAAGACTCCTAGACTTTCTTGCGCTTTTGCATTGTTGAGACATACCATCTTCAAGTTACGGCAGTTACTCTAAATATGATTGTTGCTAGGAGAAGATCTAACTTGTTATGTTATTTTTATCAATACTATAATTTAATAAATATATCTTGATGGTTGCGTGACTTTTAAAAAATTTGAAGTAAAGTATACAGTCTCATTCTCAACACTACAGGAACCAAAAGATAAACGATTAATCATGCTTGGAATTAGGATTCACTTAATGTAAATTTGTACGGCTGGTTAGTGATGTTATCTCTACTAGAAAACATAAGGATGAAATTGATTAGTATATTGGACTCTATATGCTTTGGTATTGCGATAATTATAGTTATTTGCTTATTGTACTTTGAAAGCTCTATCATGAGCATTAGATAATTCTATTCGATGTTAGGTTTATTAGATTCAGGTCATACATTGTCTAGACTACGTTTGTGTGTGTGTGTGTGTGTATACACAATAATTTTTTAAGCTACGTATGCTTGTAGTTAAAATAATATTATGTATGTTGTATTACAATGTGTTTTAACTAATTGTTCATTTGTTTTATATACATTTATATAAAAATAAACTTGTCATTTTCTTAGCCTATTTTTTGTGTTATATATGTTATGTATACAAATTAAACGTAAGTATTGTAATCAATATGTAATTTTTATATATACAATATCATACAAATGCAAATTAAGGAGGAAATTTATATTATAGAGAATCTACATCAGAGTTTAATTTTCTTACTTAACAATGATACAATATCATGAAAAAAGTAAGAAAAATTATGTGTTGCTTTATTTATAATGCAAGTTAAATTTATAACATTTTTTGATGCAATATTCTTGATTCAATTGGGAGTCAAAAAAAGTAAAACCGATCCAATGGTAATCAACTATGGTAGTCAAATGGCGCTCACTTATATAAAAAGAATTCAAATTCATTGTAATACTAAACATATATATATAGAGTATAATGATTTAAAGGAGATAGTTACACGAGACGAACTAAACATGAAATATATATCTATATGGAATATATTGTTATATCTAATAACAAACTCAATTCGAAGAAAGAAATACATTGGGCATGTGAAGTCACTATAATTATGTTATCATTGATACATTATTGGTCAACATTTCTTAATATATGTTCATTCATTATATTGTCATGTACGAATGTAAAATATATATTGACATTATTTATGTGATAAGCATTATGTAACACTTAATTATAAGGTATTTTTTATATTTATAAGAGATAATTTTCAAAAACAAAAAATATATACAAGAATAATAAAATGATAGATTTCAAAGGGGAGGATTCTAAAGAATATCCATCCTTTAACCTGCGAAAATCAACAATTAATCTGTAAATAATTTTTGTTAAATATCAAAATATTATTATTCCATCTCATCATTATGCTATCCAACAATTTACACCAAGATTGACCCTTTTTCTTTCTTTTTTTCTTTGTCTTGTCATATATTTCTATTTATAATATTATTACTTTTTATTAGATAGCATTAGAAGACTAATTCAATTTACTTAATTTGTTTTTCTCTCTTTCTTTTTGTTACGCTATTTCCCCAGTCTCCACTCTATCCCTTTTCATTACTTTGCTTCTCTTCACTCCCAAAATTTTTTCTGTTCCCAAATTGGAGCACTTATTGTAAGTTAGTTCATTAGTACCATTCTTTGAATTTGACGGGAAGTTCGAAGAAACCATACAATGATATATATGTGATAATGAGAACTTATCTATTTTGTTTTCTCATTTAATGACAAGAGCGTGATGAAGGACTTATATCATCCGTCATGAGCACGAGTTTTATATTCTCCTTTCTATCTTCTAATTTCAAGTACCCATTCTATTGAATATAAAAACACTACTCTTATTATCGGAACAAGTTGAACTCTTCGAAATTTAAAGATTTATTCTATGCATTGGATGTTTATATGGGGTTGCTTTATTTGAATGACTCATGAATTAAACCATCGTTGGGGGTTTTAACTAAATATACATGTTCTTTTGGAATAGACTTGTTTCTCTCTTCATAGGATTATCATCCTCCTTTTCTCTCGAGTCTCGACATAAATTTTCCCAAGATTATCTCCAACCATTTTTAACGTTTCCAACCTCTTATTTTCCTTATTTGTTGAAAATTTTTAAAGGATATTCAAAAATATTTCAAAGACTTAAAGAGTCTGAAATATGAACAATTGCAATTTTAATCAATAATTTTTAAATTCATTAAAAATATAAAGTTGTGTTTCAACTTTGAAGTTTAATATAGAATTGTATTTGAAACTGTTAATCTTGCTTCTATCTAATATAAAATAGAATTAGAATATAAACTTTCTCACTAATTTCATGAAAAACTTCAATTCCTAAAGTAAGAATAAGGAATTCAAGATTTAAATATCTCGACTTTTGTAAATTACTATAAATATAGTCTACTTCAATGTGCTTTGAGATTATAATTTCAATTTAAATGCAATCAAATTTATATGTATTAGATATAACTGAATTTTAATTTTGTATTACATAATTATAACTATTTTCACATCATTTTAATTCTTAAAGCCAACGACCAAACAAAAATTCAATTTTATTCACTTTAGTTGTTACTAAATGATGGTAAATTAATTATAAATACATACTTAAAATAAAAGAAAAATACTAAATTATGCATTCATTTTATTAATTATGATCGATTAAAGATGAGTAAGCTAGCTAGTAAAATACTAGAAGATTCAACTAGTAATCTTCTTGTAAGAAATGGCTAATAAATCAATTAAGTTAAATAAAAAGAAAAGTTTTTATGATTCTTGTGTCAATTATATTGACTTTGGAGAAAATCCAATTACATTTATACATAATATTTAAATAAAGGAGAATTATTTAAATATTTATTTGATTATTTAAAAGTAAAATATTTTTAAAATTGATATTTATTTAATAAACACAATGTGAATTTAAAATGCTTAAATTTTAAAATGTTCACTTATGAAAAAGGTTATTTTAAAATTTGATATTTATTTAATAAACACAACATAAATTTAAAATGCTAAATTTAGCCTTTTTCATATTATTTAATTCTAAATAATAATGGTTTTAGCAATTAGAATACATATTAGAAGATAAATATTAGTTCAAAACAAACTTTTATAAAATTTTAACTTTTTTAAGTTATTTATTTTAATATAATATAATGAATTTGTTATCAATATTTATTAATATATATTATATAACTCATTAGCAGCAACAACCTGTATATGGATTCTTACCTGCGAATATTCGCTGTACAACGGGAAGGCAATTTCAGATTAATATGAATTGCATAATCACATTCGTCCAAAAAAAGGGATTAATTAGGCAGGGAATATAGTGAGTTTGTAATCCATAACAAAGAGCCTTTTTCCTTATTAACGTTAGAATATATTCTCTGCACCAAACATTTAAACATGCATTCTACCTGACCAGCAGCATATACCAAACAACCGCTTAATGGATTAGATTACTTTCCGAAACATTTAAAACATCAAAACTACTCTCATCTTTTCGTGCTCCAATTATGGCTAAATGGTGGGGTCGATAATATGGGAGTGGAGTATGAAAGTGGATGTGAAGGCTCCTACTGCATCTACATGTGATAGAACAGGCAATAGATTATGTTGGGAAGAATTATGTGGATGATTACAAGGAATTTGGATAGAATCAAACATTTCAGCAAGTCTTCTCTTGTCTTCCATAAAAATTGATACAAAGCTCTGTGTGCAATTAAAAGTCTGTCAAGTGAATGTATGTGTAATGGATTGACCTAGATTTATATCCTGTCTGCTTGGTTGGAATGGAAGTGGACTACACTCAAAAAAATGGAAGTGAAGTGGCCCAAGTTCAGGAATGATGGGAACAAATTGGAATGTAATTAAGCTTTACATCTTCTTCTTTCTGGCAATTTCTCGACAGTTTAGTACCAAAAATGTATACAACAATAGCGTCTCCGAGTTCTCTTGTTCAACAGCAGCTATCATCATGCAATTATCAGCAGAAAAAAGTAAGGAGAAAGTGCAATTATCACGCTGGACACTTCCTATATCATTTAACTTTTCAAAATAAGCTTCCTTTGTGCTTCAATACCTTTACGTTCTTTGACCATAAAAACTTCATACGATGAGACATGAGAGGGAAAGAAGTACGCTGACATGCAGCACGTTCGTTTGATTTTGGTTCAGGCTCCTTAATTATTGATAATGACTAGATTCATGTTCGAATTATATCTCTTGCTATAAGTTATAGTTTTTTATTGATAAATCAAATAATTTGGATCATTTTATGTCTCCCTAAGTTTTGAAATATTTTGAGAAAATCTATCTATTTTAGAAGAAATTTGACAGTAATTTTATGAAGACAATCATCTTTATAAAAGAAATCATATCAACAAACAAAAGTAAATACAACAATGACAGAAAACAAACTACCATTACGATTGAAGATTGTCGCCCCTCCTACCTTGTCATATCATCCTCGTCACGGTTTGATCTATTCCTCAAATCTGCCGTACTGTTGTGTTCAATCATATGATTAAATAAAGGGACAACCAGACGGACAGAGTAAATGAGATGATATTAAAAATTGAGCATTATTATATGAGTTAAAAATCAAAAAATACAAAATCAGAGAAAATACGTAGAAAAATTAAATTAGGGTATACATAAATTAAATTTAAATATTGTGTAAGTTCAATTAATAATTTAAATATTTTATTATTCTTTGAATTTTTGATCAGTTCTCTTCTTCCTTTCACAAATATTATGACCGTCTTATAAGCAAAGAGCAAGACCTCGAGATGTTATGTTCTACTGAGCGGAAACACATTTGCTATTTATCTTTTCCACTGTCGATTAGTCAACATTATAAAACAAGAAAGTCCTAGTTGCCGTAATCTAGCACAAAAATTTAGTTCATAATTTATAAAAATGAGAAAATCCATTAGTCTATACGTGTCGTTCCTTTTCAGTGGTTGCATTTAACAGACAAGAACTTGAACATACGTCAATGAAGAGAAAAATTCCAGAGAAATCAAAATGTAGAAATAAATTTTTAAGTTCAATCCGTCCAATTTATTAACTCTAAGTAGTCAGCTCTCAATAAGAAAATATACCCAACACACAAGGCTCCTTGTTTTGTTGAAGTTTAGAGAAAATCATGATATATATAATTTTTTAAATATATTTTTACCAAAAAAAACTGCTTTCGTGACTTGTAATCACTAAGACACTAAACCCGAGTGAAAATTTGAGGTTGAGCAAATAAATTTGTAGTGAAGAATTTTGGCATCTTAATTAAAATCATTTTGCAAATGACCAATGCATAGACTAATAGAAGAACAATGATCATAGGCATGTATTATACACTACAATAAAATCGTCTTTTAGCGACGGAAATTACCGACGGAATAACCAAATATTCCGTCGGTAATAAATT
>JAOSBN010000002.1:9035576-9061392 GCA_027563595.1 Erythroxylum suave | reverse complement strand
CATCATCATCATCATCATCATCATCATCATCATCATCATCATCATCATCATCATCATCATCATCATCATCATCATATCTTTTAAACTTATATCAAATACTTGAAGTTTTTTTTTTTACCTTTCATGTATGTCTCGTTTATCTATGAGTTTATTGAAAATAGCCTCTTTATTTTATAAGAGTAATAAAAATATATATAACCATACCATCCCTGACTTCACCGTAGTGCATGATGATGACGATTTTACATCGTAACTAAGAATGGATGAGGAAACAAAGACTAACGGATTGTAAAAGAATAGTTCACTTAGTTTAAAAAACTTTAGATATTGAAAAATTATAAAAAGTTCCTTATGATTTTAATTAGTGTCAATTTCTTCACTTATTAGAAGTCTGTTGATATTTGATAGATTTAGACTTAATTAATCTGTTAGGCCAGTTTAACCGTAAATTTTTTTTAATTCTTTAATTTTTAGTTCAATTTTTAACTTTTCAGTTTAATTTATTTTAATAACTCGTGTTGTTAAAAATTAATCAATTTTTATAAATTAATAACTTCTTATAAATTAAAATAAATAAATTAATAAAAATAATATCCTTTAATTTTATCCATCAGTTGAATATTTTACTTTTTATCTTATAAATTTAACTTCAAATTCTAATTTGAAAACATTGGAATTACCATTTACTAGTTCCAATTCTAAAAGTATCGAAATAGGAACATGGCATTGAAATTCTAACTAGTGATTGCATTGGCCATTTTATCTTGGATCTTTAACTTTGAAATTGTACATTTAAAAATCTTCCGCGGCGAAATGCTTCACTTTCCCTCCTAAAAAGGAGCGATGCCGAAAAAGCGAAGAGTCCCTGAGGTCCTATGGAGACTGTTCAGGAACCGGGCAATGACCCTTGCCACCGGCGTCGTATGTCTAATTTCTCAATGCAGCGGCGGCCAAGATGTCATGTCCTATCTGCTCCGACCGGACGATCCCGCTGACTATCGAAAGCTCCTCAACCACTCCTTCGTCGTTATCAACATCGACGCCCCTCCCATTGGTCGCCACGATCCAGCCAATAGATGGCCTCAAAAGCAGGTATATGTTGACATTTTCTTCTCATGCGCCATGGTTAATTGGTTAGCTTTTGCTTATTTTTCTTTGTTTTCATGACATTTCTCAGATTGTGGAAAGGACCGTGGAAATGATAACGAGGGACAAACTGGCTTCTTCTAATGTTATATGCAGTGATTTTGATAAGGTTTGACACGCATTATGTGTTTGTTTGGTTCCGTTTATTACTGTAGTAAGATTTTGTGTACTAAATCATATTTAATTTACTTTTTCATTCATTATGAGGAAAGGTTTTGATTTTCTTTTGTAGTTGAATGGCTTATCTTTCGGAATGCAATTAATCGGTTTCCTTTTTCTTTCTTTAATCGTTTTTAGCAGCGTACTCATTCCAGTCCTATTGTAGAGCTCTTAACCTCTACTGCATGGAGTCTATTGCTAAGCAGGGTATAGTATGGTTTCGGATATATTGCATTGTGGAATTTTTGATGTAATAGTCAATTGCCGAATAAGTTTGGTGCAAATTGGAATTTTCAGGTTGGGGATGCTATCATGATTTATCTTCTAAAGCATACAACAATTATTTTGCCACTTCCACGTAAAAAATATCATCAGGTGGCTGGTCCTCCAATCTCTAATTTGGTACTTAAATCATCAAAAAATACAGCGGAATCAGAACACCAGCCTCCTTCATTGGCCCAATCTGGTACCTAATACCAAAATAACTTGCTTTCTTGGAATGTACCCCTTGTATGATCTCATTCATTTCACTTCTATTGATTTTGAAGCTTGCAATTTGTTTAGATACAGGGACACGAAGGGAAAACATTTCCAATGCAGCAAATACTTATTGGAAATTGTACTGTGATTAAGATTTAAATTCTTGGGTTTTGAGTACAACTTTTGAAGCCCAACATTTTGCATCTATTGTTTATCTGCAGTCAGGGATTAGTTCTACACTGCTTGGCATAGATAATATATTTGAACTTCCTGTTTTGCTCGAACTTTTTCATGCAACATTTAATTTATTGTTACATGTCTTGAAGTCAAATGGGGTTTTGATTGCAGAAATGGTAAGCAGTTTTATACATATCGAGATCAAGGCATTGAGAGTATATTGCTCCCTAAATATTTGGTAGGACGCTAGATTGAATTATTCAGTTGAACTTTAATTTTCAGGACCCTTGAAGAGGAGCATTATACTTGAGAATACTAACTCAGTGTGCAAGAGACAGTGGCGTTGTTCTTTTGGCGCTGATGTTTCTGTTTCTTGTGTTGGAACTAATAGTAGAAATTGCGCGATGCCTTTCTGCCAGTTTTTAAATAAAAGGCAGACAAATTATTTTAAGCAAGATGCAATAGAAACTAGAACTGGAGTTAAGAAAGGGCATCATCAAGCCGATGATGAACTTGAAGTCTTGTGTGAAACTTCAGTGAAGTCCAAAAAGCGTTCAAGACCGTTTAAGTGGCAGCGAATCAAGAAGCGTAGGCGTTTGGATATTAAAGAAACCGGTAATGAAGCCTATTATCCGATGAATTGCAACTCAGCTGGAAGCCTCCAACATTACTCTGTAGAAAATCCAAATCATTGTCATGAGAAGGTAATTTCTAGTGAGGACAGTGATCTGATGACTCGGGTTCAAATTGAAGTCAAATACTCCAAATATTCTCTGTTTATTGGCAATGAATTACTCAAGCCAAGTTTCATTTGAACCTTTGCTTAGGGCTAATTTAATTTTTGTTACCAATACTACAGAAATGCTCTTCTTTTCATGTGTCCCAAGCTCCTGATTCACTCTCTAAACGGATCTGGATTAATAGACGACCCATATTTTATAACTTGGAGCATTCTCCATTTGTTCTTCCCAGGAAACGTATCCTTCCCCCATTGCATGCCCTAATACACTTGTTTTAGTGCTTTTCTTTTTGTGCTGTTTGACATACCTATGGTCTACTTTTGTGATTTTTGCTATGCAAAAAATCCAAGTATAATTCAGTAGTTCTTGTCCAACATAAATATGTTGTTTTGGTGCTATAGTGTTCTTTAATTAGATGCAAGGGACAGGAATAGAGAGGGCTAACTTGCATCCCATGCATTATGGTGCATGTATCCAAATGGTGGATTACTGGATCATTGCTTCTTTTTCCTCCTTTCCTGGTATAAAGCTGTTGTTATAACTTAACAATAATCAGATGACCTAAACTATTTAAAGCCCAATTTTGCTGGTTCAAAGTCTCTTATTGAAAGCATTTTTCACTTCTCCGAAACAAATTTAAGTGCCTCACCAATGCCATGCCCTATGAGCTCCAGCTTGTGTCCCATTGGATCCATATGCCTGTAAGTCATGCCTCTAGCGTATTGCTTTAGACTTTCAATGTGCTCCTAATTTATTTATGGTGTTTATTGTGCGTTTCTTTTTGGAAATATTGCGTTTGAGAGCCTATACATACATCCTTTTGGGCTTCTGTTAACTGATGACCAAATAATTTATGATCCTGGGGTTGGTTTAATGACTTACTGCCTAGAGCCCTCGCTTAGAGTGTCCTGATAATGCTCTTAATGGGACTTATTTTTCATTTCACAGTAAGACTCCTGCTGAACGACCAGATTGTAGGTTTAGTTATTCTGCACCAGCTCTTGGACCAAACTTAAAAATTTGAATTCCCTGAAAGAGTTAGATTCTGGAGAGATAAATGTCGTGGAAGTGTATAAACTGCCCACAATGAAGTTTCTATTGCTTCTGTTTCTCAATTTTTATCTTTCATTATTTGTAGGAACTAGGTAAATATGCTTAATATTGTGGTTGAAGGTAATTCAGTTACAACTAAACCTATCCTTTGCTCAAAGATATATTAATCTAGACAATTTAAGGAGTCACCGGTACATAGTACACGGCACATTAATTATTTCTTTTGTTTTCTGTCTGAAAATTTTTCAGGTACCATTCATTTGTTAAGCTGTTTAAGATTATTATTCGCCGAGCTGGACACTGCAAGCACTTGAGGTTGTTGGATAAGCACTGCGGTGTTTCATCTTTGAAAGATAATAACCTGAAAAGTTGCAGCTCACTTTTGGAGGTTAATTTTCCTTGAGACTTGTGACCTTGGAAACATGCAATTGCAGTACAGTTTCCTCTTTTTTTCCTTTTCGAAAAATTGGTATTTGTTAAGAAGACTTGTTTTTCAGGGGAACAATTTGGAGAGACAGTCAACAAGGGTGTTCCATTGTATTGATATTGAACATGGCAAAGGAATGTCTGTGAACAATAACTCCGAGGTCGAGGAAACTAAGGCTTTTTGTTCAAAAAATCAGGTGATTTCATTTGTATGGGCTGCGTGTAGAACCATAGTTCCTCCAGCCTTGCTAGGAACTCCGTCTAGCTGCAGAATCTTAAGGAGAAACATTTCCAAGTTTATTCGGCTTAGAAGGTTTGAGAAATTTTCTCTGAAGCAGTGTATGCATAAATTAAAAACTTCAGGATTCCCATTTCTATCTGACAAGCATTCGCCTTTCTACTTGGGTGTGTGGATGTGGCATTTTGAGCTTAATAAGAATGGTAAGGAGGAACTTTCTGAAGTTAACAGTGCTGCATTTAATTTGAAACAAGTGCTTTTGAAGAGATGGATATTTTGGTTTTTCACATTTCTGGTTGTTCCATTGATACAAGCCAACTTCTATGCTACGGAAATTGAGCATGGGAAAAATGATGTTTATTATTATCATAAATCAATATGGGAGAAGTTGCATAATAGGGCAATTTTTAACATGAAAAGCCACAATTATCGACCTTTGAATATTCTTGATGTTGAAGCTATTTTGTGGAAAAGGTCATTCGGTTTCTCAAAGCTCAGACTTCGTCCAAAAGAAAATGGGGTTAGGATGCTTGCAAATCTGAAAGCGTCATCCTGGATTCCGGCTCAAGGTTCCCTGAAAGTTTGCAGTCTTGGAATGCTGAAGAAAGCACAACGGAATCTCGGCACTGTTAAATCTAAAAATTTCAGGTCTGTGAATTATGTTCTTCGTGATACATATGCTGTTCTAAAAGGCATAAAGTTAAAGGAACCAGAGAACTTAGGGGCGTCAGTATTTGACTACAATGATATATACAAAAAGTTATGCCCGTTTATAACTTCTCTGAAGAACGGATCGACCACAATACCTGATGTATTTGTTGTTGTTTCTGATGTATCAAAAGCTTTTGATTCTATAGATCAAGACAAGCTGCTTGATGTAATGAAGGATGTTTTACACGAGGATGAATATCATCTGAAACAGTCTTATCAAGTTGTATGCACCAAGAAATCATTGTGGGTCCATGAGAATCTCATGTTAACTGACCCAAGCATCGGCAAAGGCATTACCGAATTCAGTTCTCTGCTATCTGGTCCACTGCATGCTGTAATTGTTAATCAGGTATAATCTGGTTTTCCTTCCTTTTTGAGGTCTATCTTCTTTCGTTTTCTTTAGCAGGCTTTATTTTGTTTATTCTCCGTTAAAATTATTTTCATGGATTACTGCAAGGGTCCGAAACCTTCTTGGAAACTTATCTTTTCATGTTTGATACTTCTCTCGTTAAATAGAAAACGATCATAAATTCTCTTAAGCTTGGTTGTATTAACCTTATTTTTTAGCCGGCATATATTGCCTACGATCTGATGTTTGCCTTTCCTCGTCTTGTTTAGCTTTCGGGTGCTCCTCACAGATTAAATAATTTTAATTGATGTTGGTAGTGGCTGTTGTACGTGTGATATATGTGGTGTTCTTGTAGCTTGATCAGTGATTATAAGCATCAGTGTCTCTAAACACTCCTATAAATCTCAGTGTTGCTTTACAGTTATTCAAAAAGCCATTGTGGCAACCATAAAGTACAAGTTCAGGATCTCATATGGAACATTGCAGAAAACATTCTATCAGAACAAAATATGAAAACAGAAAAAAACTATTATGCTAGTTTGCCAATATGTTAACTGCTTGAATTTAGATTTGGGTTGTGATAAAATGCATGAAAATGTCATTCTTTTGCCTGGCAAATAATTCAGCACTCCATAATCCATCCAGGATATTTGAGCTCCTTTTATCAAGCCTTGTTGATGTCACCTACTATTTTGGAAAGCAGCCATTGATTTGAGAACTAGAAAAGGATAGTGAGCATTTTTCAGAAGCCAGCTATCACCTAACTTTCAAGTTACTTATCTTTGCAGGGACAAGATAAGCATTTGAAAAGGAGGCAGCTGTTATACATTCTGAATGAGCATGTGAAGCGAAATATAGTACAACTGGATAAAGGGTTTTATTTGCAAGATTTAGGTATACCTCAAGGAAGTGTTTTGTCTTCTCTCCTTTGCTCATTTTATTATGGGCACCTTGAAAGGAATGTGATCTTCTCATTTCTTGAAGGAATTACTGGACCTCTTACTTGTGACCTGACTAAAGTTATCTCATCTCCCTCTAGCATACTACTAAGATTAATCGATGACTTCCTATTCATATCAACCTCAAAGAAGCAGGCAGCCAGCTTCTTCTTCATGTTGCAAAGAGGATTTCAGGGATATAATTGTCACATGAATGAGGGAAAATATTGTCTAAATTTTGATATAGAAAATGGCTCAGAGCCTCCATCAAACAGGATTTATGTTGGCGATGATGGTGTGTCATTTCTTCGATGGAGTGGTTTGTTTTTAAACTCTTGCACTCTGGAAGTTCAGGCCGACTACACAAGGTCAGTTTTCATTGTCTGTTATGGATAGATACATATGCAGTGCTTCATGTTGGATCCTTTTCCAACGCTTGTCTAACTCATCAGTCATGTGTTGGTGATCTTACTGCCGTAGCCGATATTAAATTTTGTTGGCCTTTCAGAAATCATGTATTTAGATGCATGCTTTGCACAAGCTGGTATATTGAACCTATATGTTTAACCTGTTCAGGCTATAACGCGCTTACTCTACATTCAGGTATCTGGATAACCACATGAGTTCAGCTCTTACTGTGTGTTGGCAAGATAAACCTGCTCATCAACTTAAAATGAAGTTATGCGACTTTGTGAGACCCAAATGCCATCCTATATTCTTCGATTCAAATATCAATTCAGGACCTGTTGTGAGATTAAATATCTACCAGGTGTTTTTGGTTTGTGCAATGAAGTTCCACTGTTATGTATCTGACATGTCATACATTTGCAAACTTCGCCCAGGATGTTTCTTGAGAATCATTCAGAAGTCCTTTAGGTATATCTATTGCTCTTTGTTGCTAATCCAGTACGTCTTATTGAGTCTGGGAATCATATTCACTTATAGTTTTATTTTTCATCTGAATCTTGCTCCTTTCATGCTCAAAATATGTCCAGTATAAAGCTATAGTGGAAGGGAGAGGGCTTTTGCCTTTAGCTAGAATCTATCCATTACATTGCTTCCCTCCATCCCCCAACTCTAGAGATTTAAATCTAGGAGCTCCATGTTGTGCTTTTGAAATTTAAAGCCTTTGGTTGTTTAATTATATTCATCCTACACATGTTGTCTTGTGGCTGACTGATGTCAGGTACATGTATGCGCTTATAAAGAAAAGGATGCATGCTGCGATGTATCTTGGCTCCGGTTTGCATCCAGTTCTTGAATTGTTAAAGGAAGAAGTTGAATGGCTTGGATTGCATGCATATATCCATGTATTACGGAGAAAACAATCACGCCATAGAGAGCTATTATCTTTGTTGAAATCCAAGTGGTCAACACGTAGAATAGGTGCGACAGTGTCACCGCAATTAAAATATGCCGTTGATAAGTCACACTCTTCTTTGATCTGGAGAATCAAGTATTAAATTGATTGATTAATATGCTTTTTTGTTTTCATTTCTCGTTCGTTCAACTGCTCTCTGATGCTTTTTCGCCAGTCATTTACATACTTGATGCTTTCAAAGACTAGATAGTATCAGCAATGCCCTTTCTCCGGGTACAGAAGATGATGATGATGCTGTGAATTTTAAAGGTTTTCGTTCTACAGCTTTATGTTTAATTAATGTCCTATTAAGATTCATGTTTTCTTTTCTCACCAAAGCTGGTCAGAATTAGTTTGGCTTGCCGGGTAAGTTGGGGTTGGTTTTTATTTCTATTTCTCAGTCGGACAATAACAGGGAATTAGTGTCATGACTTTAACACGCTGCCATCCCTGAATCTCACGCATGGTCACATGGAAGATTGGTCGTTCTAAGTGGGGCCCATGCCCTGTTTGCTGTCCGCATCTTCCTTCTTGGTGTTTGTGACTTTGGGCTCCACTCCACAATACGGTCTGATGATTTGTCTCATGTATGGTAGAGCATACACGCTCGTTGCTTATTAATGCTATTCTTATCATTGTCATTGTCATTGCAATTACTGCTATGTTATTCTTCTCATTATGACGAACAAAACTCAAACCACTTACTCGTCGATTTCACTTATGAATCATCTGGTACATAAGGTCAATTACCTTTTAAGAAAAACTAATGAAAAATATCAATTCTCTCTCGTATTTATCCCTACTTATTAACAGTTTATAACATACCCAAATTAATTATACAATTAAAAGTTTACAGATTACTTTTCTAGATTATATCATATATTCAATAGAAACTTTAATGGAAATTAATATTGAACTAATTTTATTAATCAGAAATGTTGGCACTACAGATAAATTTTTTCCAGATCGTAAATTTATTATTTATAAAATCAAAAGTGAAAAACAAATCACCAGGTAAACAAAATGGTATGTCTACCTCTAAATTAGAAGTTTATTCTCAAATTAATAATCCATAATTATAGATTTAAAACGTAAAGTTAAAACTTTTTTTAACCAAAACAATCTTATCAGATGTCAAATAAAAGAAAAGTAAAAATTACTCAAAGTCAGTAAAGTAATAAACCAGTGTGACCCTCAGTTAAGGCTCAATCATTCAAGTCCATCCACCTAACCTTAACCTCCATAACATTGCACCCCACCTCCAACCACCGTCACTGACTCAGAAAGAAGAAAAATGGATCCTTCCAATTACTCCGGTAAGCAGCCGATGGCGGCCGACATAGAGCAGATGTCCGACACACCACCATCACGTGGGTCTCATCACCGCCGGGCCCACTCTGACACCGCTTTCCGCTTCGACGACCTCCTCCTCTTCGATCCCTCCGATCTTGATCTCTCCTCCTTCGACCTCCCGACTCCCACCGCTCCACGTGGTGCTACCATGGCCCTCGATTCGCCCTCTGTCTCCGAGGACTCGACGTCCAACGGCAAGCCCAAACCCATCGCTCATTTCCGCAGCTTATCCGTTGACTCCAGCTTCTTCGACGGCTTGGCTGATGGCGGCAAAATGACTCCCACCGGAGCGACGGCTGCGGGAGAGAAGAGAGTGTTTCACAGGCATAGCAATTCCATGGACGGCTCTACCACCACGTCTTTTGAAGTTGATTCTGTTATGGGTGACGGTGTCAAGAAAGCGATGGCTCCTGAAAAACTGGCTGAGCTCGCTTTGATGGATCCCAAGAGAGCTAAAAGGTGTGGCCTTTTTGCCTTTCCTTGAATGAATATGATTCTTTTTAGAGTTGGGTCAAAATATTGAAGGCTAGCATTTTAGTGGATTCTTATATCATATGCTTCTTCCTTTTTTCCTTGTAGGATTCTCGCTAATAGGCAATCTGCAGCTCGATCTAAGGAGAGGAAAATAAGATATACAAGTGAGCTGGAGAGGAAGGTGCAGACACTTCAGACTGAAGCGACTACACTCTCTGCTCAAGTTACTATGTTGCAGGTATATTTTGGGTTCCTTTTATGTTCTTGTACTTATTGTGCTTCCCTTTTCTGCGATGGTTTGTTATTTTTCAACAGAATCTGTCCGCGTATGTTGATTTTTTCTTTGATAGTTTATACTTTCTTTCCAAACCAAGCCAAGTTTTTAGATTGTTTCATTTTCAAAATCAGACATGTTCCTGGGTAGTTTGACAGTACAGGATGGAGTGCTTGTTACTGACTAAATGGCTACATGTGTGAGTTTGTTGAAACTTGAGCTCATGAATATCTGATATGTGGTGGTTTATGAGTTTTATGGTTCTGTTGCAACGAGCAATCTTGTCTCTTTCATGTGATTTCCAGCTCTAGCTAACAGAGATAGTCACGTGTGTGAAAATTTCAGTATAGCGTCCATTTTACTTGTTCCATATCTTGAAAGTGCCTTGCTTTCTACTATGAAACCTTGCCTCTAGCGTGGATGCTATGAAATTAATCTCTGTCTAAGTCCTGGTATCAACTTTTATTGCCGCTTTAAATTGCTACTTTCTTGTTTTCAACCTTGGCTATGGGATGTATTGAAACTGTGAGTTTGATTTATAAAAAAAAAAAAGAAATCTTTAGATGCCTTTCATTGGTATATATACAACAAGTTATTGGTAACAGAGAGTTCAAATATACAACTTATTCTCAAAGTTTGTATTAGGTTCTTAACAAGACATTTGTGCCTCATATTTGGTGTTTTGATGTATGTTTCAGGATATAGTGTCTTGCTTTAACTCATTGCTCTTGGATGCTTGGTGGTACATCTCATTAGGTTTTAATAATCTTCATTTGAAAAATCGTTGACCTGAGTTGGATCACATTATAATTTCATCATATAGAAACATTTTAAATCAATTTGTTATGGAAGGAATTTAGCAAACCATATGGTAGAATATCTGGGTCATATTCGTTAGATCTATATCATTATTGATGTTTATTGTCCTGCTAAAGAATGTTCAAGATGGGCAGTTAGCTCCTTCTTCCTTTTTATCTCTGGCACATGATGCTTCTTGGCTATCATCTAACCATTTCACCATCTATACTTCATTACCTACCTCAAAAAACTAGGTGCTAAGGGATAGTGTTCGCTTCGTCCATTACAAAAATATTACTTTGATTTGTTAATTTCGACTTGTTCCAGACAAGGCTAGTTGTTGTGCACAATCAGGAATTCTGTCTTTATATTTCAATCTGGGCATATAATTTATTCTTTCATGATTTGCCTAGAACTTGATCCTGTTGATGTCTAATTCCTTGATAGATCTGCTAAATTGGTGAACCTGTATGCATTTCGCTAACTTTTGACATTCAGACTGTGATGCAAGATAGAAGAGTTTTAAATGGTTGCTTCAGTGATAAGGGCCCTCCATGCTTGCATGGATGGAATTTGTGGTGGATATAGTTCCTTGTGAAGATTTTCATTCTAACAAAAGTGACAAATGATTGAGTAAATTCAAGTCATTTGGAAAAAATTTTCTAAGCATTGTATGCACATCATATTTAAGTCTACAATAAATTGTGGCTTGGTTGTTTTGAGGGAATCATAATGTTAGCTCACTATGTTCTAAACTAGCTTGAATGGTTTACATATGTCTGCAATATCTGTGATAGATTTCTAATATTTGAGCTTTTCTTGAATGTAAATCGGCCTTATGTTCTCAAATTGGTGCAAGTTTGTGCTAAGACTTGTTGCATGATGATGCCTATCCTCATTAACTGCATATATTCTACTCATGCAGATTATGGCAAATTCATATCTTCTTCTCTGTACTTATTCTAAGAATAAGGGCTAGAGTTTGCATAACCATGCATATGTCACTGAAATGCTATCATATGTAATGTCTTTATATGTGAGATAGGGTTTTGCGAGCTTTTTTTTTTAAAAAAATGAATTTGCCATAATCTGCATGGTAGAATATATGCAGTTAATGAGGGTAGGCTTTATATGAACAACATTTTCCGGGAAAGTGGCTATATGTTGTGCTATATCTGTTTAATATATAACACCAAGGGTTTTAATAGTGGTTGCTATATCTGTTTAATATATAACACCAAGAGTTTTAATAGTGGTTATTTGTATGTATTTCATGTCATACATAATTAAGATTTTAGTGGCTTGTAGTTGTATGTGATGTAGGACAAATAGAAGACATATTAACCGGTAGCTAAAACTCACCAAAATTTAGAAAATATAGCTGATATTAGGCCACTGGAATATCAAGTTTCAGGTCTGGATTTCAGTTTGGAATGCTGGAATTTCATATTTGGGTATAGCTGGATTTTAATGGTTTAATTGGTGGAAATTTAAGCTAGAGTTTTAGGATTTTGGTTGCTGGAAGTTCAGGTTAATTGTTGGAATTTAGTGAAGTAAACAAGTAATGGAGGGTAGGAAAATAAGAATCACTCATAAGTTTTAAGAATCACTCCCAGAAGAAAGTATCACTCCCTTAAGTTAGAAAAAAATTAAAGATAGCTTATTCTTGAATGGTTTAGGACACATATTTATAGAAGTTCTTAGAATCTTTATTCTAATAAGAAAGGTTTCTAAAACATCCAAAATTCAATCTTATTCTAATGGGGATTCTTTATTTTTAAATAAGCGTAAATCCTAAACAAACTAGGACAATATATATATCTTACCATTATTCCCTATCTAATAAGGAAAACTTTGCATGAAGTAATTTTCAGCCTTTTTTGCCCTTGTTGTCACTACGATTACCATTCTTTGCTCCGCCAAGTTAAAGTTTGTGGTTTATTAATTCTGCATGAAGCAACACTTCTTTAAGTTGATACAAAGTAAATAATACATTGTCTTCTTTAGTCTTGCTGTATATTAATATAGCATCAAAATAGTACAAAAAAGCTGCTCAAAATGGTTGAGTCACTTGGTTCTTCACTCTCATAAAACTGCTAGGTGTATTTGTGGTTCCAAATGGCATCACCAAGCATTCATAAAGCTCCTCATTATTCTCAAGTTTCATTTTACATTCATCCTTAGGTCTGATTTTGATTTGATGGTACTTGCTTCTTAAGTCTATCTCAGTAAAGACAGTAGCTAGAGTCAACAAGTTTAACCTGTCATCAAGGTGAGAGATCAGAAACCTACACCTTTTCGTGATCTTGTTTATCAATCAACAATCAATGCACATTCAACTTCTATCTTTTTTAGGAGTCAATAATGCTGGAACTGCACATGGACTAAGACTTTTTTGAATAATTTTTTTTCAGCAACTCCTCTTCTTATCTGGTCAACTCTTCATTCTCAAAGGGTTTAAGAATTAGGCTGGAAATTTTGGTACACTAGATCCAGGGATTAAGTTGATAGCATGCTGAATATCTCGTGAGGTAATTTACCTTGTAAATCATTTAGTTTAACGTTTGAAAAATCAGTGAACAATTCACCCACTTCATTGGGTAAGATAAGGGGTGTTTCAGGTGCTGTTTCTGTTACTTCCTCACCAATATTGCAAAAACAATCCCTTTTCCCTCGTAATAATTTCAAATTCTCTCTACTTGAGGATATTAAGAGGCTGTTTCTTGGCATTTATGGCTGTTTTGTTACTTTCTCTTTGTTTCTCTACCTTCTTCGTAGGCTTCAAAATTATTTTCTATCCATCAAACATAAACTAATAAGTGTTAGCATTTTCAAAATGTTGCACATTACAATCATAAAGCCAATGTTGACCAAGTAAAATTCGAGATATTTCCATAGGAATAACATCACACCAAATAGAGTCTTCATATCTTCTTAATTTGAAGGACACTAAGCAACTTCAAGCAATCGGTATAATACTATCATCCCCCCAAGTAATTTTATAGGGATGTGGATGTTTCTGTGAAAGTCGGTGCTACATTCTTACTACTTTCTTCATTAATGATAACCTTACATACTTTATCTCCACATCTAAGTTGTGTAAAGAAAATAGTAGTGTTAAGCATTTCTTTTTATTCTTTCACCTTATGGGTCATAAGTATGCATCTCATTGGACTCTCCTTCCAACTCCTCTCCAACTTTGTGTTCACACATATGCATTAGATTTCCCCCCTCCTCTTCTTCCATTATGGGCAAACCTTTGTTAGTAGGAATGCAGCCCGGCCTGGTCCGTCCTCCTTAGGACAGGGCCGGAACCTAGTCTGAAGCTAGATCAAGCTTGCTCATGCCACCTGAGCCTAAGCCGGATCGGGTTTCGACTGCCCGAAATCCAACCTTTCCTATCAAATCTCAAAACCTTACCCAACCCACCTGGAACTAGACCCATGAAGCCTCCTTAGTCGCCCCTTGTCTTTTGTTGCTAGTCACTATTAATCGTCGTCCATTCAATTATGTTAATTTGCCGCCGTCATTCCTCCGTTGTTGTCTGGTCCACATTGTTAGTCGTCCTTTTGCCTCCATTCTCGTTCACCATTAGTTACCAAGTTCCAATAAGAAAGCATATTTTAATTTGAAAATCACTCTTCATTGCCTTTAATAATCCAACCATCGTAATTGAGGTTGGCACTACTCCCTTTCTCAGTGGGTTAACCATTTGTTTTGCTTAATTATGACTTGTGATAGGATGGCATAGTTGAAGAATTGTTCAAAAGTTTTCCACTCTTTAAAACTGTACTAAGAGCAGTGTAGAGAGAGAAGTGAGGCAAAACTATTAACAAAAAGACAACGGTAGAAGAGAAGCAAGCAATTAAAGAGGAGGAAGGCAATGACTATTTTTACTTTGATTTATATATATAATTGGGTTTCTGGTAGGCCTAGGCCTTCAAACTTGAGCCTGGGTTTGGTTCAAATTCCAACATTTAGAAAAAAAGCTCACGCGCAACTTGCAACAAAATTAACTTGGTTTGAGCGTGCTGACTTCAAATTGGGCTGGATTAGTTAGGTCAGGCTTGGGGTAGCTTCTTTGCCAAGCTTATTTGTTTGGTGCATTCATAAGCAAAGTGGCCCCTTCCATTCCATGGGAAGCACTTCTTGTCAGTGTTGCCTCCTTTTGTTCTAGTCTTAGCTATGGCTTTGCCTTTAGGTTCAACTCCTTGAGAAGCGTTGTAGTTGTTCTATGTGCATGTTTTGATGCATTAGGTGCTAAATTTTGCACCATCGCAGTTCTCTTCATAACAAATTCCCCAACTTGACTCCGGAACCTTTTTGTTACTTGTCCTAGGTATTTTTCCGCTCTTAAAGCTAAGTGATATCCATTTTCAGAGCTGTAAATCCTTTGCATTTGTCAGCTTCTTGCAAATTTCAGCCATTAAATCATTTTTGTAGTGAGATATATGCTGTCATTCAAACTTCATTCCTTAACATGGCATACAAAGTTTATCAAATATTTTAGTGTCCTCCATTATGAAATATTCCCTTTTTTAAGTGTTGTGAGTTGATAGTTGAGATCTCCTTAATAATGAAATGGAAAATATTTTTCTGATGACTTCAGTTTATCTCTTCCCTATCAACAATTGGCAGCTGACCTTTTTTTAAAGTCTATCCGCAATTGATTTCGGCCAGATTTTCTTGTCCAGTTAGCTTCATCTTTGCAAATTGAACTTTTTGATCTTTTGACATGTACTAGTCAAGGAAGTCCTCCATTGCTGCTGTCCAGTCCGAAAACAAGTGTGGATTCATATTTCCTGCAAAAGCAGGGTCCTCAACATGAACTTTCTTGGTAATATCTTTAAGTATCTTATGTGTTTTAGATTTATCTTGATCTCTAAGGTCTTGCTTGCGCTCTGCAAGTGTTGCCGGTTGGTTTCTTTGTCTTGAATCTTTCGGTAGGCAGTGATTTCGTAATCCCACTCACGATTGATTAGTTTCAGCCTCTTTATTTCTGATTTCACTTTCTCCACCCTAAACATCAGGTGTAGTTTGCTGTCTGATGTTTTCTGGAATAGGTTTTGGAGCATCTTGTCTTTGAGAGTCATTAACGTCCAATCTTTCTAACTCTCTAAAGTATTTCATCTTGCTCTTAGTCACTGAGTGTTCTTCTAGATGCCCTATCGCTGTTTATCATTATTGTGAATCAAAGCTCTGATACTAAATTGATATAGGACAAATAGAAGAAATATTAACTAGTGGCTGTAACTCACTAAAAAACAGGAAATATGATTGATATTTCATTGTTAGAATATCAAGCTTCAAGTCTGGATTTCAGCATGGAATGTTGGAATTTCAGATTTGGGTATAGCTGAATTTTTATGCTCTAATTGGTGGAAATTTAGGCTAGAGTTTTAAGATTTTGGTTGCTGAACTTTAGGTTAGAATTGCTGGAATTTGGTGAAGTAAACAAGTAATGGAGGTTAGGGAACTAAGAATTAGGCTCTCATAATCACTCTTAGAATAAAGCATTACACCTTCTAATTGAAAACTCAAGTTATATAAAAATTCAGGATAATTTATTCTTGAAGGGTTGAGTACAGAAATTCTTAGAATTCTTATTATAGTAAGAAAGGTTTTTAAAATATCCAAAATTAAAATTTATCTTAATACGGATTTTCTATTTTTATATAATCTCAAGTATTAAACAAACTAGGATAACGTATTTAACTTATTATTATTTTCTATTAGATAAGGAAAACTTAGCATAAAGTAATATTCAGGCCTTGTTGCCCTTGTTGTTGCTTCAATTCTCATTCCTCATTCTAACAAATTAAAGCTTGTAGTGGACTCTTTTGCTCGCTTCTGTTTCATTTATAAACTTTAAGCTCTCTTGCATGATTTGCTTGTCACCTGGCTGGCATTCCATAATTTAGAGATGGGGTAACCTGATCCAAAATTTATATATTCGTAAATATCTAGCAAGTATAATAAGGTGGTCTTAACAATGGGTATTTAAATTGATGCATTTACACGCTCTTGTTGATGCAGAGAGATACCACTGGGCTAACTACTGAAAATAAGGAGCTTAAACTGAGATTACAAGCTATGGAGCAGCAAGCACAACTTAGAGATGGTATGAACAATGATGAGAATGCTTTTCATTTCATTTTTTTTACAGGACCATCTAGGAGCGTTAGTGAAGTAATTGCAGGTTGATATTCATAATTTAGATCTTAGATGCTCAACATAAATCATTCACTCGTTTTCAAAATTTTGTTACACTTACATGCATCATCACTAGCCACTATGGCTTGATGGACAGTTTTACGTTTTAGATTCAAAGTAAACTCAAGCCTATGTCCATATGAGTTCGGAATGCTATAAAATTAAAACATGTTGAGCTTCTATCTTACAATAAATTAAAATGGTGAGGATTTAAGACAGAGACAACCATTTTACTTTTTCTGCAGCTTTGAATGAAGCATTAAGGGAAGAAGTGCAGCGGCTTAAGATAGCAACAGGCCAAGCTGCCAATGGAAACCCTTTTCATCGAGGTTTGGCTCCTCAGTTGTCATCTCATCATCAGCCGCCTTTACCTCCCTTTGGTGGTCGCCCAACTCAGCAGCAGCAGCAGCAGCAGCAGCAGCCTCAGTCATCTCCCAACAATGGGCAGCCTCTCCCTAGCTACCCGAACTTCGGCCAGAGGGTCTAAATACTTCGTTTGGTGGAAAAAAGGAAAAAAAACGACTGGTATTCTACACACAGCAATTAATTCAATCCTGATAGGCCTTTGTACATCTCGCTATTTGTACTTATTGCAGGTAAAGGTTGTTATGATGTAATTGCTTAGAGCCCCTTCTCTACACTTAACTATGTAACCCTTTAGGTCAGTCAACCGCTGAATGTGAAGCGTTCGACGAGGATTTGATAATGGATTCGTTGGATCGTGTTCCCAGTCTCTTATGTACCTGTACAAGTAGCTTTTGAAGTTAATAGCCTTGGAAAATAAGTAGACTTCGCTTGCAAGTCTCACTGAGCTGTCTATCCTCTCGACACTTCTTTTTCAGCAGTGCCAGAGCCTACCCCAAACTAGGGTCTCGTGATATTTTTCTCTTGAAGAAGGTTGAACAAACATGTCCAGATTTTCTGTTAAACTAAAAATAGCATAATGTGGTCAATTGGTTGTTTTAAAGAGGTAATTACCGACTCTGAACCTCAGGTAGGTTATGGGACAATAACAACTGTTGCAGAAATTTCCAATTGGAAACTGCGGAACTGACGAATATTACGTCAAAAGATACACTCGTTCATCATACGCACCTACTAAGTAACATAAAAATAATTCAAGCAAATTGCTACTCTACCCACACTCCCAGAAGATAAGCCCTGACAACTGCGGGTACTGTAACACAACCTTTTCAAAGCAAGTTTACACAGAATGAAAACAAATCCGATCTTGGAAAGGCCAGAGACATTCCTGGTAAGCAGTTAGAGGAAATAACTCCAGCCAGAATAGATCAGCCACAAACTATAGATACTGACGTATACCAAATTCTCAAGGCAGGTATTGATATTATATCAAGGCAATCAGATCACAAATTCTCAATTATACAGCTAAAATCTTGCATACACCTCTGAAGTTGAAGAACTGCAAAAACAAAAGAAAAAAAAAAAGCAGATATTATGAATAAGATTTGAGTGTATTTAATATAGCTGATGATAACCGCAGGAAACATAACGCATATTACTGAATCATAATCATAGAGACTGAAAGCTCAGCGTAACAGAACTGATCAAGCCCTCTTTGCATCTAAACGAAAGATCAAGCCCAAATTAATAGTATCTATCATTATCAATAACACTTTGAAACATACAGAAATAATATATATCTTTGTTTTATAATAAATGAATTTTGTTAAAAAAAAGATAAGAAACATTAAAGAGAAGAGGCCTCAGTAAAATTTTAGGAACCCAATCCTGTATGCAAGGACTAACATCCTAATGAGAATTGTATGTTAAAAGCGTCAACAACCTCACCAACTTTGTCTTTTAATAAAACACAGTAATATTTTGGCATTTGATACTAACATAGACTTGTATGCTACAATGTCAATGCTCGGAGAAGTCTAATAGTACGTTACCTTAATCCTATCTGATAGAGATGTTATTTTCAAATGATTATAATGATAGATTAATTTTTTATTTTTTTCTGAAGATTATTAACTACATTGGCAACTATTTAGACCGTCATCTTTACCGTTATATTGTAAAAAGAAAAGAAAAGCAACCACCACAAATATTCCCATTAAGGATGATTGTTGAGAAACTTACCACAAATTGACCTTGATTCTTGATAACATCACCAACAAGTATTTTGAAATTAGCTTAGAAAATTATATCTTTTATATTATATTTTAAAGCATAAGCTGGTGGAATTTGGCAATAAGTCCCCAAAACATGCAAGTAATTTGAAGATTGACCAAACTTTTTGTTTGTTCAAGCTAGTTTCTATTGCTATAAAAAATGAAGAACCTGGTTTGTGAAGAACCGAATTAGGAATCTATCATTTTTCTAAAGAGAAATATTTTAAAAATTCCAATATCTCATAAGAGCATAATCAAGTCCACACAAGCTAAAAAGAATCAATCTAATCCTTTTAAAACCTATCATAAAACTTGCAATATATTAACCTTGTTGTGTGCTCGAACTCAAGAAAAGATAATGACTATTGTCTTTAATTTCTCTATGATAACAAATATAGCAAGAGTTTATTTGCATCTGACGCTTCACAAAAGTTGATCATATAGGCAAGCAATCGCGAAGCAAACTCCACATGAAGTCTTTAAGTCTGGCAAGTGATATTCAACATCTAAAGACGTAGCCAATTTCCATTCAGTCTCAAGTTTTCATCGGCCACCATACCACGAGCAACTTGATAACCGTATTAATATTTAACATGACATTCCTACTAAAGTTACATGTAAATTGATATTCTTTCTTTCTACTTAAATTAATACTATAAATGCTAGCTACAACCTTTGTAGAAAATAATTTCGTGTCTCAACCCATATAATGAGGAATCATCAAATCATTGACTATTAAGTCTTCCAAAGTAGAAATCACAAGGGACTGAATTTTAAATTTTTGATAAACAATAACCATCCTAAACCTGAAAAATGAGTATTGTTCCCCACTTTTCATCTATACTTTTGCTATAAAATAGGAATTGATGCTAAGATACTCTTTCAAGTAAAACTTATTTTAATAATTCGAACCTTTGACTTTCTAGTCTTAAAAAGCAACTTTATCAATTACTCCAAAGTTTACCCTCATAAATTATGCATTGTAATTTGGTAAAAAGCTCTATTTATAAAGTTCTAATAAAAAATCAAATACAATTACACATAATTAAAAAGTTCTAATGAAATTGAAATAAAAATATATAATAAGCTTATAGGACTAATATAAATCTCAATAAACAAATATTGTTAACAATAATGGATACTATTAAACTTGGTCCTAATGTTACACTTTAAGTTTCGACCAGGCTATTTCAACCTCTATCTGGCCTACTTTTGTGCATATGGCCGAAAGCAAAGATCGTAATCATCCTATTGCTATTGTATTTGAGCAATCGCAAGAAATCCTCCTATGTCTTATAAGCCAACCTACTTTTGTGCATATGGCTAAAAGCAAAGATCGTAACCATCCTATTACTACTGTGTTTGAGCAATCGCAAGAAATCCACCTATGTCCTATAAGCCGTACACTGTGCAGAAATCCAGTCGGCCATAGGCATTTGGAAGAAGTTGGGTTGAAGAAAAATTAAATCCATACCATTTAATTGCTTGTATTACGTTATGCAATTGATTATGGCCTCTAAGGAGATTAACAAAATATACATTTGGATAGAACTCTCTATAAAAAATTTAGACCATTAACGTCCTAATCAGATTCGACAATAAGCTCTCTAAGACCAAGTTTCAGTGCCAAATACACCCCGAGTTCATGTCGAAGCTCAAAAAAATCCAAACACCACTTGGTGATCACTCTTAAATCCTTAACCCCGTGTATGGTTGCTGTCCCCGTTAGTGGGGATAGATGACAAGATAAAAAAATCCTGTACCTCACACATGTTTGGTTGTTGTTTCATCACTTTTGTCTTCTGTCTCTGGATGACAGAAGACAAAAATTTATGTCTCTCCTAAAATCGAAGGACATAGGGTTTGTGTCCCTGTCTCCAGAAACAAAAACGTTTGTTGGTCCAAATTGCCCTATCCAATCGTCTGGGTTCTCCACCACCAAAGCTTGCCGCCGTCTCCATCTCGCCTGTCGTCTGGGTTCTCCACCAAAACATGCCTCCCGTCTCCCTCAACAAAATTAGCCCTCGCTCTCGACCATTTTTGTCTCGCAGCTTCTCTCTCGCACGCGGATTCTTCTTCCCCAACACGTTCATCGATTTTTCGAGGTCAAGTAAGTGTTTTTTTTTATGTTGGACAAATTTCGCTGCTTCCGTGCTTGTCTTTTCTCTGGTTGCGCAAATTAGGACTACATTGTCTTCATCTTCTCATTTTCTTGTCTGGGGTTGGAAATGGAGGAGACCTTCGGTCTGTTGGGTCTTCGAATATGTGATGTTCCAACACTCGTCTATCCCCGTTTCTTTTATTACCAGTGTATCTCTAGCCTAGACCCTGAAATTGGAAATGTTGATAGAGGTTGGAATTGAGCTGACCCATGAAGCTATTAACTTGATTAAGACTTGAAATTAGCTGATCAAATTTTTGTGGGAATTTCCATCCAAATTGCTTGGTCTGAATACAGTTTAGTAACTAGTGCTGGCATTGAAGAGAGTGAAATGCATTTGTGCATAATAAAAAGGCAGAGAACATTATGATGTTTATAGAGTCACTAGCTCTTGATTCATCTTCGCTGCTGTAAGTTAGCCCAGAGAGAGGAGCAGTTTCTGGTTTAGGAAATTGAATCTCTTCTTCTTGCTGAAGTTGCTGATGTTGATGTTGATGTTGACATTCCTGCTGTTTTCTGCAGAAGTTGTTGCAATGAAAGTTTTTCCAACAACAGTTTTTGGCATTGCTGATGTGATTCATTTCTCTCTTTAATAGTCCTGCATAGGAGATCTTTGAGATGGAGTATCTCAAATTCTCTCTTTGTAATTTCTTCTTGAGCTGACAAAATTGTGGTCTCTAGCTCTGATGTGTAGAACAGATAATGTCTCAACTCTTCAATCCCCTACAATTTTAAACAAAACCCACTTAACTAAGACAGAAATGAAAACAAAAATCCATAGACCAAACTAAAGAGGTGTTAAAAGCATAATGGCTTTGCTTCACATATGAGAATTTCTACCAATGCTTCTTTTGCTCATCAAGGCTTACCCTAATTCAAAAAACCAAGTCTTATTTCTACTTATGGGTAATGTCTTGAATTTGGTTTCCTTTAACTATTGTGCTTCTCAATATTTGGAATTAAGCAAATATTGAGTTGTTGTATTTTCTTATATTGTTGGTTGTGGCTTGTTTATGATCAATATTTGGCTTTGAATCTTTGCAGATAGTATTTATTTACAAAAATGGATAACAGGAAACGTGATGCTATCTTTAAGGCTCTGGCATTTTTTGAGTTTTGGAATGGGCAATTGAACTTAATGAGAATGGTGATGTTGCTATGCTTGTATGTATTCACAAAAAAACGCAAGAGGAGTGAAAATGCTAGAGGTAGTAGGGCGTTGACAGTACCAAGTAGGCAAGCTAATATAGATAGGATTTTGTATGAGGGTGATCGGAATAGCCAATGGGATTTAAGGATGGACTTAAATGCATTTAAGATATTATGTGAATGCTTCAAGTACACGGTGGCTTGCCGAATACTGGTCATGTGCCAATTGAAGAAAAAGTATTAATCTTCCTAAGAATATTAGCAAAAAATGAATCTAATAGAGTATTACAAGTTAGGTTTATGAGGTCTGGAGAAACCATTAGTAAGGTCTTCCATAGTGTGCTGAAGGCTGTACTAAATCTCCAACATCTGTTGTATGTCAAACTCATACCAATCCCAGAGGATTGCGCAGACAGTAGATGAAAATGGTTTAAAGTTAGTATATGTAATTAGCTACAATAAGTTGCCGTATTGACTTTATTACATAACTAAACTATAACTTTTTTTGTTGGAATTTTTTTTCAAAGGGTTGCCTTATGGAACCTACATAGATATAACAGTTCCCCATTCAGACAAACCCAGATACAGAGGTAGGAAAGGGAAATATGCAATAATGTGTTAGGGATGTGTGATAAGAACTTAAACTTTGTTTATGTTCTTGCTGGATGAGAGGGTTCAGCATCTGATTCAAGGGTTTTACATGATGCTGTTACTAGGCGTAATGGACTTCAAGTTCCAATGGGTATGGAAGATAAGAATTATCAGAAATTTGCTATTTTTTGGAAATGTTTGATTACAAATATAATAGTAATAGTGTCATTTGTTTATAGGGAATTACTACTTAGTAGATGCTGGCTATACCAATGGTCCTGACTTTCTTGCACCTTATAGAGGCACAAGATACCATATTCAAGAGTGGGAAAGAGATGGAAGGGCACCTAGGAACCCAGAAGAGTTTTTTAATAAGACACATTTATCTGCAAGAAATGTCATTGAACGTGCATTTGGTTTATTGAAAAAACGATGGAAAATCCTCAGAAATCCATTGTTTTATGCAGCAGCCATTTATGTTCACATAATTCTTGCATGCTACCTGTTGCACAACTTTATTAGGTTACATATGACTTCTGATCCTGCAGAGCTCACTCCTCTCGAAGATGAGGATCTGCCAATTAAGGAAGATGCATCCTTGCCCCAAATGGTTGATCGTGTTGTGACAACTATTGAATGGAGTCAATGAAGAGAGGATTTAGCTCAGAACATGTTTGAGGAATGGAGAAGCAACCATTAAATTGTGTACTTCATTTAGTTTATGTGATGTTGATGGAATTGAGGGTTTGTAATAAGATGGGTCCTAAACTGTTTAACACTAGGAAGCTGTTCTTTGAATGGTTTGAGATTCATTCCACGTGCCCTTTTAGTCACTTGCATTAACGGAGAATGTCAACTAATGTCCAACAATTACAACATATCATTACATAGTGGTTAAATTAAATTTTATAACATCATTAACATATCATATCATATTACTTTGTTTGTTTAATTTAATCAATTAACTATTGTGCTTACTTCCTCTTCTATCCAACTTGATCGTTAATGTTTTAACTTCATTACATGTTTCCTTTAATTCAATATTATATTCGTTATTTGAATAAAAGTTTCAATGTATGTTGCTTAATCATTTATGGAAATGGAATGCTTTGGGAATGGCATTGCATGGTTTAGGTGCAATGTCAAGGATTTGGACTGAGGTTGAAACAGAGGCATTTGTCACCTTCATGGAGGAGGTAGTTGTTGCTGGTCACAAAGCTGATAATGGTCAGTTTAAGCCTGGTACTTTCCAACTCCTTGCAAGAATGATGGTTGAGAAGTTTTCTGATTGTGGCATTGACAAGAGACATGTCAAAAATAAGCACAAGAGGTTGAAGGACAAATATCAGACAACCTTTGACATGTTAAATTACAGTGGGTTTGGTTGGAATGAAGGCAAGCAAAGTGTTGAGGTAGACAGCAAGCAAGTGCTGGATGAATGGATGAGGGTAATTTTTTTTAATTGTTGGTTGTTTATTAAATTATCGTAATAATGAGAAGTTTGTAATGCTGACGTATTTTGATATTTTTTCCAGGGACACCCCAACAAGTATTATACTCCTAGCAAGCCTTTCTCGCTTTACCCAAGACTTGAGTTTGACTTTGGGAAAGACAGAGCAACAGGGGTAGGTGCTCAGGATGCTGCAGATGCTGTTGCTCAGCTTTACACTAATGAAACTGAAGGTGAAGGACTAGCTGATCCATTAGCGTCTGCTGCCCAATTTGATCCCACAGTCCCATCGGTCACTCCTCCTCCAACTACTTCAGCCCATGTCATTAGTTCTGTCGCGTCTTCGAGCAACACTGACGGAATCCGACAAAACAAAGGCAAAAGAAAGATGAGGGATATTGAAGTATTAAAAAACGTTGCTGCCTCTTTTTCTTGCTATTAACAGCGGGAAAGAAAATGATAGGATCATTGCTGATGTCATTGTAGGACTGCATGGGTCGAAGCTAGGAGATGAGCTTGGGAACCTGCGTTTCTCCACTGAAGAAGTTCTCAGGACTGCGAAGATATTCTCTAAGAATGTTCTTGCTGCGAATCTTTTCTGGGATCTAAATGAAGAACAGAGACCGGGTTATGTCAGAAGCCTGTTAGATGAAGATGTTTGACTTGATGTTTTTTGTGGAGCTACTGCCTTTATAGTAGCTTAATAGGGAAGCTAGGATTTGTACTGTTATGAAATTGGGATTGTGATGTTGACTTTGTTTTGATGATGTGTTGACTTTGTTTTTTCAGTTAACTATTTATGATCAATGCTTGGTTTACTTACTTCTTAATGTTTGTCATTTTTCTGCGTGTATGACTGGTGATAATATGATTCATTTTCAGGTACCTAAATATGGGCAGATACAACTTTTATGTGATCTTTGTTGGACGTCAAGTTGGTATTTTTACCAATTGGGATGGTGTCAAATTGGCTACTGAGGGGTTTCCTAATGCTCGATTCAAGGGGTATCAGACAATGGATGAAGCACAAAGTGTTTATGTCATGGACCCATATAGGCCAGCTCGTCGCATTGAAGACGTTGCTCCTACCGCCAATGAACCATCTTCCATGCCGAATCCATTAGCACTTCCAACAAATGAACAAGTCAATGAAGTTTCAACTTTGCATACAAACATGGCATGGAGTCAAGCATTTTTACTCATAGCCATTGGAGTCATTTTGGGGCTTATTGTTAAGGACATTATTAATAAATTCTAAGGCCTTAATGTATGTTGAACCAAATATGTCATTAGTTCCATTAATGCTTATATGTTTTTTTTCAATGTATGTTGAACCTATTATGTAATTAAGTTTATGAATATATGTTGAACTTATTATGTAATTAATTCCATGAATGCTTAGATGTTGTATTTGAATGTATGTTACTAATTTTGTATT
>JAOSBN010000002.1:9020076-9030335 GCA_027563595.1 Erythroxylum suave | reverse complement strand
ACTACCGGTTGAACCTCTAAACCTTAAACCTTTCCTTCGACCGGTTCGATGTCCGGTCCGGTTTTTAAAACATTGGTTTTTTCTGTTTTGTTCATCACAACCAAGCATCTCACTATCTCCAGTTTTTGTTTTGTTTCGTCTCCAAATTTCTGTTCCGTTCCGTCTCCAGATACCGGAGACAGCAACCATACGCAACGTAATTGTTCCAGCACTAGAATGAATGCCTAGACAATAACATCTCCTGTCATCCGAAGCAGAAAAGGAAGGCAATGCTTAAAAGTGAAAAAGCCCCAATCCTTAACCTCCTTGTGATTATAGAACAATATCCCTTTGAAAACAAAATCAGACTGTAGCTACGATACAATCCGTACTCAATTAAGTGATTGGCAGCTAGAAATTGAAAAAATAAAAGCAGAATAAAGATTATGTACTACAGAAATTAAGAAATTCTGCGTTTGGATTTTCCCAGGCTCCTAGTTATTGTCCTTACAAAAAAGAAAACCAACTGCCTCTCTGCTCTTAAGTACTATATCCTATTGATCCAGAGAATTTAACATAGTTTTGAGAGATGAGGATAAACAGAGGAAATAATGATAATCATGAACTAAGTGAAATAAGCAATAATACTCGTACAAATTATGATTATAGAAGATCAATAACGTTTCTGATACAGACCAGGCCTACAAGAGTGAATAATTCTCACTCCTGATAAATCTTCGCCTTGTGCAACGAACAAGAACAATTCTCACTTCCTAAATCTGCAGCAACACATGGAGGCTTAACGTTTGCTTCTTGATACCAAGTTGAACGCTTTTCAATTAATTCATTCAAAAAATCATCCAACTTGTCAATGGTGACATTGGGCATGACCACAACATGAGCAATGTTTCCTTGGCAGGCCAACTGCCATCGGCGAACAAACTCCTCATCCAGTGGCCGCTCAAACACCACAGTGCTGCTCAGCTCATTTAGCATAGCACTGATTCCAGCATCTTGCAGTCGATCCTTCAAATAATGAGCATTTCGAAGACATTTCTGTACTTCCTTTTGGAACCCTTTGTAACCCTTTCTGTTGAGCGTGTACCAAAGGAATATAGGGGCATGGCCGTTACGGCTTCCCATGATTGTAGCATCCCTTGAAGCAAGGTACTCAACATTCCTAGACAGGACATTAATGTGCTCCATCCTAGTTATCTGAACTCCACATGGCATTGGACATCCCACAAACTTGTGTCCAGAAACACTTACACTTCCAATGGGCTTTTTGAAACTAACCTTTGGCGCCTGTACACATACAGCAATAACCCAAACAATCAGTCATGAAAGCTGCCAAGAGAGAAGAACTAAGAATAAGCAAAATATTACGAAGGAGATACAAATTGAATATAGAAGACAATTTTACACACAAAAATACCAAGAAAATCTATGGTATTTACACATTATTGGTATGCTCTTTTCTACCTAATGGGGTACCGCTATATTATGTAAATTGGCAGTAAAATCACTTACGCGTTTCACAAAAGGCATCATAAGTCCAAATAAAGCTCCATCACAGTGAATGTAAAACCGGTCATGCGTAAACCCTGTTTCTTCAAGGGTCTTTATCACAAGATCCAGGTCATCAACAGCTCCTTTAACTGTTGTGCCTGTAAAAGGGATAAATCATAAGACAAACAGTGTTTACACTCGCAAATACAATGGTAAGGTATACATATATCTGTGATTCAGTGTCTCACTACTTGATTGTGTGTGTATGTTTGTGGTAGAGACACAGAGAGAGACAGAGGGAGAGAGAGAGAGAGAGAGAGAGAGAGAGATACCTATGTTAACATTTATAATGGCCGGTTTATCCTTGTTAGAAGCTAGTTTAGCTTTAAAATCAGCACAATCAATCTCGCCTGTGATTAGGCAGTTAACCTTCACACATTCCATTCTATACATTCTTGCTGCTTTAAATACAGAATAATGTGATTCTCTTGATGCATACAGAATTCCATCAGGAAGCACTTCCCTCCTGCATGTCAGTTTAATGTCACCCTCCATTCCAACACAAGAAACAAATTCAGAAATGCATTCCAATTCCAAAGCTCAAGACAACTAACCCTACTAAAATCCCATGGAGATTGCCCTCTGTTCCACAGTTGGTAATGTAACCCCAGTATTCATTTTTCTCTATTTCCCACAAACGGGCAAACCAGTCTAAAACACCCACTTCAAATTGTCTTGAATGGACACCATAGTTGCTCTCAATAAATGGATCACCAAGATTGTTGATAGAGAAATGCTGCAACTGCCCCAGAGCACCATAGTCGAAGTCCAGATTGTAAGGATAACCTGTAATTGAATGAATATTAGGAGGATAGTACTTGAAAATTTCAAATTATGCAAACATAAACGTATGGGACCTCGTAATCATTTGAAGGACAATGAAAGCAAAGGAAAACAAGTAAAACCATAGTGTAGTTTCTTCAAAAAGAATCCAGATCCATCCGACTGAAGCTAAATACCGTCTGAATTTGAACATTTTGACAATCAACGAACAATGAACCAAACAGTTAAGGATGCTGGTCACTAAAGATCATACAAAAAGTAATTCAAGATTAAGATGATTAATTCATATAGATGCTTCGTTTACTAGCAAGAAAGAAATATCATGTTCAAAAGCACAGAACAGAAAAGGGTTGTGCAAGACAGCAATTCCATGGCCTCTATCAATTTGAATGTGCTCAAGCATACATGTTAACACAATATAATCTGGCCTCTATCAATTTGAATGTGCTCAAGCATACATGTTAACACCATATAATCTTACCCTCTTATGTCAATGTGAATAACAAGAATTGTTAGTTATAGATACAGAAGCTTCAATCCAATTCAATGTCAACTAACTTCAGCTTAAATAAACACGAAAGAACAAAAAAGACATTGTCCAGTCAGATCCGAGTTAGCGATACGATACAAAACAAACAAAACAACCACCTCATTCTTCAAACAGTAACTAAACTTACGAACAACTTCAACACGCTTCTCCAAATATCAGAAATGAAGCATTCCCTCATTGAAGAAGAAGACAAGACTACAAATATGTAGAAAAGGAAAAGGATAATCCATAATACCTAAATGGTGTTTGGTCCTTTCAACCAAGGTCTTCCGATAGCGAGCCAAAACGCTAGCCATGTAAGCCTCCTTATCACCGGTGAACTCGTCGTTGGCGTCGGGCTCGGTGACCTCCAGGCACGTGGTGTGCACGTTCCTCCCCAGAACTATATCTTTTCCATTTCCCTCCACCGCCGCAAGCGGTGGAAGGAGCTCCGCTTCAACAACCGTCGTCGGATCCAAGTCATCGGACAAGAGTCCAACCGGCCCGGCATCTACTTCCATGGCAATATCTGAAACAAGATACACATTAGAGTTTCAGTATGTGCAGATCTAAAACCTGAGGTAGAAAGAGAAACAGAAAAGGAGAGTAAGAGAGAGTGTGCGCATACAAGTACGTGAACGGAATGGTGGTGGCTACAGCTTTAATTGGAGGAGGCAGTGAAAGTGAAGAGAAGGGAGGAGGAAACCCGGGGGGCCTGTTACAATTTATAGACCTTTTTCATGTTGTTATTTTATAGCTTTTTATTTTAAAATAATTTTTTGAAGAAAATTTAACGCAAGCATCAATTCAATTCAATTGGATATTTTAAAGATTTATTAACAGATATATTATAATAAAGGCTTTCATTTATTGGGGTTTATGTTTATTTTTATGCCTATGTATCTATTTATCTACAAACAGACACGTCTTAGTCCCGACTAATCTAATCTGCCACTTTCCCTTGCAAAATAGTTCGTAATGCAGAATAGATAAATTGTTTTGTTTTGTTTTCCATATTGCAATTGCCTTACCCTTTTGGTGCTAACTCATAAATCGCAACACAAAAAGCGTTGAAGAATCTATTCCATTTCGATGTTGAAGCTAAATGGATTGTTCAATAAGTCATCCCTTGGAAAATAGTATTTTTAATCTTTATTTTAATAAAGATTAGAACATAAAGTTCTGAAAGACCAAAGTAAATGGGTGATTGATTTTGATAAAATCACGAATGTCTGTCTGCCCTAGCCCTAGATATCCTCAGGGGCACGGGCAATTGAATATTTGAATTTGCTTGATTTTAATTGAATGAAGCTCGTGGAGAAGTCTCGCTCGGTATTTTCTTCGGGCAATCCAACGGTCGGCATTGTTCATCGTCAGCATGGTCTTACGTAATTTGAGCTCTTTTAAAGGTTGTTATGTTTAATAATAATACAACGAAACAGCCCCGTTACATTATTAGTGCAAGATAAGAAATGAATCGTTAAAACTAATTAGTTAACGAGGTTAGGCTAAGGACAAAGCTGGCAATACGAGAAAGATGCAATCCAACCATGATAATTCCAAAGCTCTTTTTTAAAATGAAAAGAAACTCCGTGATCACAAATATTTCAAATTAATTTCAATTTTTATCATAGGCCAACAAAACCTAAACACAAACGACACCCTTACCCGAAATCCCCAGCGTATCCCTCACCTCCCAACCCGTGACCCGTCCTCCCTTGCCACCGCAGCAACCACCATGGACGACTCTCCGATGAACACCCTCCCTCAAGACACCCTCCACCAGATCTTCTCCTCCCTCCCTCTCCGTCAAATCGCCGCATGCCGATGCGTCTGCAGATTCCTCGATCAAATGTTGACCTCTTCCTCCTTCACCTCCCTCATCTCCGACAGACCGCCCCTCCGCCTACTCGCTCTCCGCCCTCCCCACCTCCACCGTCACCAGGCTGCCACCGCGCCTACGTCCTTTCTTAACGTCTACGACCCTGATCAGACCCAGTGGCTTAGATTTGATCTCAGCTTTTTGCCCTTCAGGTCTCTCCACCCTGTCGCGTCGGCAAGTGGCCTCGTCTATCTATGGGGTGACTCGGCGAGTCCTGCCGAGTCTAGCAATAAAGCTCTTGTTGTTTGTAACCCGTTGACTCGCCGATTCAAGGTGTTGCCTCAGTTGGGGTCCGCCTGGTCGAGACATGGTGCCGTTGTTGTTGACTCGGCCAATCGTGTCATGGTACTCACTGAACTCGTGGCTCTTTACTTGTCAAGCACAATTGCGAGCTCCTGGCTTACATTTTCCTCTAATCTTCCGTCAAAACCCAGGAGTCCGATTTTAGTTTCGGACTCTGTTTTTGCCTTATGTGACGTTGGGTCTCCTTGGAGGTCTCAATGGAAGCTGTTTACGTGCAAAATATCGAATCTCTCTGGTCCGAACAACACAGGCATCTACAGCAACGGGAGTACATCGATGTCAACGAATCACAACAAATGGGTTTGTTTAGAAAAGCACGAGTGGGCGGACATCTTTGATATAATGAAAAGGCCACGATTGGTACGAGGAAGTGGGAAGAAATTGTTGATGGTTGGAGGGTTAAAGTCCACGTTTTCATTGAACCCGTCTTGTTCGACGATATTGATATTGAGATTGGACTTGGAGAGGTTGGAGTGGGAAGAGGCTGGGAGGATGCCAGTGGAGATGTATAGTTGTTTTCAGGAATCGAGTAAATTGAAGGTGTTTGGTGGTGGTGATAGGGTTTGTTTCTCGGCGAAGAGGGTTGGGAAATTGGCGTTGTGGGATGATTGTGGCGCAGATAGCGGTAGAGTGGTTTGGAGGTGGATTGACGGAGTGCCGGGTGGTGGTGGTGATGGGCTTTCTAGAGGTTTTCTTTTCGAACCCAAGCTTACCGATTTAGTTTGAAACTTGAATTGATATGCGCATTCTTAGAATTGAGCTGGGACGATAAACTTGTAATTAGTTCTGTCATTATCTTTGAAGAACCTGTTGCGAATCGTAATCACCTGGTATTTGGTTTTACCATTTAAGAAATATAACATAATGTTCTTGGCTTGTTAAACCTTCAAACGAGAATTGTTTGTGTCTATAATAACACAGCTTTGTATATCCTCTCAATAGGAGCTTGCCTGAGAGCATGTGAAATAAGCACAACCTTCATCAAATCTTCATTCCTGCCGACCTTGATTAATGTATTTCTAAATTTCATGTTCCTTCCTACTCTCTGGAGGGAGCTTATAAGCCATCAAGTGTAGCTTTCATACTAGCCCTTGACAATTCCTCAAAAGATCTTTCCTTTCTTCGTACATCTATGTCAGCCATAACTCTCATCTCTCTCAATTTAAAAGATTGTGTCCAAATAGTTTTGAGCTGCATATTCCGCGGTATGAATTTGCACTAATAGCGTATCTGTGCTGAGATTTCGAATTCTGAGACAAGTTGGAGTGCAGTGTTTCTCTGCGTCCAAAGTGAAAGAGCTATTTTCGGCGACCTCATGTCTGCCACAGTTTTCTCTTCACTAGACGAGTTAATACGGTAAAGAGGGGAAGAGATTCCTTTTTCTGTTTTGACTTACAAATAAATCTACATATTCTTCTGTCAGTTGTTCTGCATAGTTGCTGTGTATTAACTTCCCTCGGGTCTGAATTTTTGGTATGTGGAGATCTCTATCAAGCTTGCTTTGTTTAAGTTCTGAGATGCTACATATTGCTGAAGTTTTGAAAGGCATTGATTCAACACATTTTAAATGAATGAATTGTTTGTTGTATTGAGATTCTTTAGGCTTCAATTGGTTCGAGTACTTGTTCGGCAAGCAGTGATTAGGTAACGAAAAGCTTACAAGGCTTTATTTCAATAAAGAATCCATATTTTAGTTATATGGATTATTTAAAATTACGGGGTTTAAAGGGCATAAAATTGTGGCCAATCATTTCGTCAATTTGAAGTTTGAACCTTCACTACAGTTGGTTTGATGCGCATGTGATCACCATCCCCATCATGAAATTTTTACAGACAAGCCACTTAACGTTTGATACTGGTTTTCGCGTTGTTTTATCAAGCAATAACAATGCAAGTATGATTATGTTTACTTAGGACCTATTCACATTAGGATACAAAAGAATCTTTTTTCTGACCTATGGTAAAAGTTGGAGGAGGAGGAAGACTCATCTTACATTGAGTCTGCTGTAAGCCTATTAGATTGATATATTCAGAGAATAATTGCTTGAATTTTATTTAGTGGTGAGAGACTCATTTATAAGGTCTGATACTGGTAGAGGAAGGGATTGGATCAGGATAGGATCCTAACTATTCAAGGAATCTTAACTAAATAAAAAATCTAAATAAACCAGTTCATAAATTTCTAGTTAACTCAGATTTGTTGCTGTCCACTTCTTTGTCTGATATTTCTACCCAATAAAAGTGCCTACATCATCACTTTCGTCCGGGACTTTGATCTTGTGCTCAAGTTCAAACTCATGGTAAGCTAGTTGGAATGCAGCAACTGGTTCTCATGTGGCATCCTCTGGTTGACACCCTGTCCACTGCGGTAGTAGTGCACGTGTACCCCTGTTTAACATCCCGCCGCAAAAAATAGCCTGCGGAGTAAGAAAGGCTTTGCCATCATAAACTGGTGGTAAGGTACCCATAGTAGCTAGTTGTGACATGTGGAAGATATCATGTAGTCTATTTCTGCCGATAGCTCAAGTCTATAAGCAAATGATCCTACTTTACCTACAACCTTAAAATGACCAAAAAACTTCAGAAGAAGCTTGTGATGATACTGTTTGGTTAATGTTAACTAGTGGTGCGGGTGAATTCGCAGCCATGCCCAACCCCCAACGACAAAACTCAATTCTCCATTCCCTTAATCACAAGTATTCTTCATCCTTTGTTGAGCCTGTAAGAATCCATCACGAGCAACTTGGCGTACTCCATCCCTCTTCTGGAGTGCTTTATCAACAACTTCTATTCTGGTAGAACTCACTACGTTAGACAGTAGCCAAAGAGGTGCCCTGCCATAAATCAATTTGAATGGGTTGGCACCAAGAGTAAATATGATAAGAGGTGTTGTAGCAACACTTGTCTAAGATACCCAATCAACCCATTGCAATCACTAGCAAGGCACCACAAGTACATTACGATTGTAAGGTTGACAACTTTTGTCTAACCATTGGATTGAAGATGGTAAGCTGAGGAGAAGGATAGCTTAGAACCATTGAGGCTGAATAGCTCCTTCCAGAACAAATTAAGGAAAACCTTGTATCAATCCGACACTATTGTTTCAGGAAGGCTGCAAAGTTTGAACACTTTTGCAAAGAAAACAGTAACAATTGATATAGTAGTATAGAGGTGGGCCAAAGGTAGAAAGCAGGGCCGGTCCTGAGGTTTTGTAGGCCCGGGGAGAAAAATAAGATATGGGCCCTTTGACTTTAATTAAAAATAAATTGAAAAAATAATTTAATATTTATTACGTCATAGAAAATATTATACTCATCAGTACACAAAATATAATCAAACAACATGTCTTCTACGAGCATTTCTCGATGCAAAATCACTAATAACGAAGTCTAAATTAAGAGATTCAAGCACATCTTTCTCAATACATAGAGTTGTAAGACCATTCAACTGTTCTTGTGATATCGACGATCTTAAGTAGTTTTTTAATATCTTCAGTTTCGAAAAACTTCTCTCAGCTGATGCAACCGTGACAGGAACAGTCAATAAGATTCGACAAGCAATGGAAACATTGGGATAGCATTCTGCTGCTTTGACAAACTCCAAAATATTAATGGCAGACATTAGCCCATCTGGCAAAGTCTTTTGCAACACTCTTAACTCAGAAAATAGATCATCGATGTCAACATCCGACACATTGTTGTGAGAAAAAGTCTTGCTAATCTTAACATAACATTCTTTTAATTCATTACTATCCGGTGACTTCAACTTATCTGAATCAAACAAGAATCCAAAAATATTTTGAAAGATAGTTAGTTGCTCAAATCTTTCACTAAGCGAAGTGATGACCATATCCACAACAACTAGAAAGTAGTTGACTCTAAATGATTCCTCTGGTTATTGTACCGCTTCTTCATGATCACATTCATCAAATTGCTTTTTCTGTAGAATACGACGTTTGGTTGAAAATACAGGCTCAACATTTATTTCAGAAGCAATAGTTTTGGCAATGTTCAAACTAAAAACAAACCCTTCATCTCTATATTTCTCAAAATATTTCACGGCATCGTTTATTTGGCTGATTGCAATGTCGATGGTAGTGGACTTAGATTGCAGCTTCTTACTCACCATATCAACATAAAATAAAATATCGTACCAAATAACCATGCCAAGCAAAAACTCAAATTTCTCTATTGATGTGGCCAAATCTTCAGCGTGACTCCTTATCCCCGATTCATCTTTAAAACTATGCATCTTCATTAAAGCAAGCCTTATTTAAGGGGCCTGAAATCTAATGGCTTTAACACTTTTAATCCGACTCTCCCAATGTGTATTAGACAATGATTTGACAATCAATCCAGGGACATTGTCAGTTAGAACCTTCCACCTTTTAGGAGAGCTAGAAAATAATGTGTATATATGTTGCACAACCCCAAAAAATGAACTAGCTCTAACGCAAGATTCTGTCATATCACAAAGGGTAAGAGTAAGACTATGACATGCACAAGGCATATACAATGTTTTTGGATTTATCTCAAGAAGCCTCTTTTGAACCCCTTGATGTTTCCCTTTCATGTTTGAACCATTATCATAACCTCGACCCCTCATATCATACACATTAAGATCAAGAGATTTCAGTACCTCCAATAATTCATTAAAAAGTCCCAAACGAGATGTCTCATCAACTTTCAAAAACTCTAAAAAATATTCTTCCACCATTATCTTGTCATTTGACATATTTACACATCGAACTATTAGAGTCATTTATTCTTGATGGCTCACATCTGGGGTACAATCAAGAATCACAGAGAAATACTTCGCTTCTTTGATGATCTTCAATATAGAACTTTTCACGTTGTATGCCAATAGAGAAATCAATTCATTTTGAATTTTATGGCTAAGATAGTGATAATGAATTTCTTTATTTTTAATGCGCCGAATATGTTCTTACATTACCGGGTCAAATTTAGCAATCATTTGCATAAGTCCTAAAAAGTTACCATTACTAACTTCATAAAGTTTATCATTGGAGCCACGGAAAGCCAGATTATATTTAGCTAAAAATTCCACACCAGCAACTATTCTTTTCAAAACTTCTCTCCATCGCTCTCTTTCTATCATAATTTCTTGTTGCAATTCCTTATCAATTGTTTCATTCTTTTTCAACCTGACACGTAGTTCCTTCTAGGAACTCATATTAGCCATATGTTCAGGACT
>JAOSBN010000002.1:8986851-9013955 GCA_027563595.1 Erythroxylum suave | reverse complement strand
CCGAAGAGATGAAGAAGCACCGAAGAAAAGAAATTGGAAGAAGTTGAAGCAGAGACGAGAGAAGAAGCACCGAAGAAGGTGTTCGGTGGTGTATATAAAGGGCTTATTTGGAACCACCCCGCGCGCCTACCGCTGGCGGGGTGGCCTAGCCACCCCGTCATTTGGAATGGCGGGGTGGACACGCCACCCCGCCATTCGGGGTGGTGGCCACGTGTCTGGCACACCCTCTCAATTCACACCTATTTCACGAATGAAAAAAAATCATAAATTAAGAATTTTGCCCTAATTTTCATAGGCTTAGTCATCCTAAATTTCCATGTGTCAACTTATCTTACCACTTGACATTTTTTCTAAGTTAAATGTATATTTTAATTCATCAATTTTCTAATTGGAACAATTAATTCCAAATTTACTAATTATAATCTACCAAACTAAAATTCAAGACATAAACAATACATAATTCACATCGTGACCACTTTAAACCTTTCATACCCTAGAACATGTCAATTTAGTACATATACAATCTTTGCAATGTTTCTTAAATCATGATTCATGTGTGTATGCAAATATATGCATGTGAATGAAATACATATCATAAATTCTCAAATGATATGACTCATTGCAATAGTCTAACGTTCTAGCCCTTAGTATGGAAACAGGCTATAATAATTCTCCCCACTCCCCTTAAAAAATTTCATCCTCGAAAATCTTACCTAATTGATCAAATAGATGGGGGTACTGATTCCTCATGTTCTCCTCAATTTCCCATATGGCTTCTTCCCTCGAATGATTCCTCCAATGGACTTTAACCAATGGAATCATTCAGTTTCTCAATCGTTTAGTCTGATAACCTACTATTTTAACTGGTTCCTCAACACAACTCAAATTACTTGCAATTTTAACTTCCTATGTTGGTATCACATCTGTTAGATCTGATTGATATCTCTTGAGCATACCAACATGAAACACATTATGGATTTGAGCCATCTCTGTTGGTAATGCTAACTTGTAAGTCAATGGTCCAACTTTTTCAGTAATCTCATATAGACCAATATATCTAGGGCTTAACTTCCCTTTTTACCAAACCTTAGCAATCCTTGCCAAGGTGATACTCTGAGAAACACCTTATCTCTAACTTAGTACTCCATATCTCTTTAGTGTTGATCTGTATAACTTTTCTGCCTATCTTGAGGTGTCTTAATCCTAATTTTACCTTATTAACAATATCTTGAATCAGTTTTGGGCTTTTAACAATCCTTAGACCCTTTCATCCCAATACAAAGGTGAATGACACTTTCCGCCATATAATGCCCCATATAGAGTCATACCAATACTATTATGATAGTGATTATTATATGTAAATTCAATCAGAGCTACATATTGATCCCATGCTCCTTGGAACTCTAAAATACAAGCTTTGAGCATATCCTCAACAGACTTAATAGTTTTTTCACTCTGTTTGTCTGTCTGAGGACGAAATGTTGTATTAAAGTTCAAGTTTGTACCCAATGTTGTTTGTAAATTGCCCTAAAATCTAGAAGTTAATCTGGAATCTCGATAGGATACAATAGATGTTGGAAGTCAATGTAATCTCACTATCTCATTTACATACCTCTAAGCTAACTGATCCAATGTGTTACTCTCATAGGTAAGAAATGAGCCTACTTCATCATTTTGTCAACAATGACCCATAAGGCATCATGTTGCCTTGGAGTCCTCGACAAACCCATAATGAAATCCATAGTAATCCTCTGTCATTTCTACTCTAGAATAAGTGATGACTATAACTTTCCAACAAGAGCTTGATGCTCTGCCTTAATGTGTTGGCATGCCAAACATTTAACAACATACTCTGCCACTTGCTTCTTCATCCCTGGCCATCAAAAATGTTGTTTCAAAGTACTGTACATTTTGGTAGTATCAGGATTGTTGGGCCGAGTCTCGATTCTTGTTTCGTGGCGACAAAATTAGGGGATTTTGGAAAATAAAAAATAAAATAAACATAAGTCACGGTTGGAGTAAAAATAAATAACACTTAATAATAAAAGAAGTCACAGTCAGAAGTAAAAACAATTAAATAAAAAATAAAAAACTGAATGGGGTGTTTTAGGTTGCACGACCGTGCACTTTGTGCATGGCTGTGTTTCATGTGCGCGGTCGTGCAAGAGAGGGAGCAAGATCGTGTGTCCCAAAAGTCACGGTCGCACTTGTGGATGATCGTGAGTGGCCGTGCTTGTGCACGATCGTGAGCTTTAAAGAAAACCAACTTTTGCAAGATCGTGCAATTGCATGAATAATGCGGTGGTCACGATTGTGCAATTCCGATTGTATTACTCCCAGTTCTAATCTTCATAACTTTCAATTTTGATATCTAAAAATTACAAACTTTATGTCATTAGAAAGCTAAAAGGATAAGCTACAACTTCTATAAAGAAAACTTTGTCTAATTCAGCTTACACCAATATAATTTAATCATTTAAAAATAGAAAACATTTTTTTTGCTAAAAATGGTGCTACAACCTCAACCAACACCGATGATGTTATCTTTTAAAAGATATATCTTTTTCATCTGAAGTACACAAATTACAAAATTTATACCATTAGAAAGCTAAGAGAATGATCTACAACTTTCATGAAGACGATTTTGTCAAATTCTACCTAGATCAATACAGTTTATTCATTGAACTCAGGATATAATTTTTGTCCCCTTTGTCCTCTACTGTCTAATTGACATTCTCACAAAAACCAATAGACCCGAATCCAACAAACACCACCCATCCATATAAGACTCCTAACTTAACAGACTCCCATAATAACAATTTACTTAAGAAAAATCTATTCAAAAGTCATAAACAACTCACAATTTTATTCCCAACAGAAAATGTCAACTTAACAGAGAAGAAAATTTTTAAACATGTACGAAGGAAACTTCGCCAACTCTTTCATTCATTTCTCAAACAAAACAGAGTTTTATCTCTCTAAAATGCAGGGTTTATTCATAACTTCAATTACATATTAAGAGACAAATTAGTAGCATAATCCAAAAATACGACATGAATGCTCATGCTTAATATGCTTGTAAAACTACCTAAGGTATTTAGACTAACTTAGTTACAAAAGATAGAAATTCTTGGAGTTTGCCAAGGTTCATTAATCTGCTTTGTCTTCACTTGAATAGTGGAAAAATAATGGGATTAGCGGTGAAGCTCAGTGGCTAATACGTCTATAGCCGTCAGTAGCAGGCCACACATATACACACAATCAAACATATATATATATATATATACCCAGATTCATTATAGTTCCTCCTGTAATACGCCAACCACCCCATGAATTAGTGATTCCTATGAATTCCAACGTACTACGACTTCATCATTCGAAGGGAAGTAGACTACTCAAGAATTCAACATTTCATTTAGGGCGTAATTGTGAGAATTGAATAAAGAATTCAAAATTAAAAAAAAAAGACTAACCAAATGAAATGTTGTTTGGTCTTCATTGGGAACTTGAGTAAGGAGTGGCTTTTGGGGGGAGGGTTATCGATTTGGAAAGTGGGAGTCCCTTCCTTTATTTGGTGTAACTACTTGAGTAAGCGACAAAATGATTCGAAAAGTTGAAAATAAGCTTATATCCGGAGATTCCCGAATAGGTCAACCTTTCAAATTGCTGATGGAAAGGAAAAAACAAAGGATGAATTTCATTTTCACTTTAAAGAGACATACTATCAAAATAGACCTGTTTATGACACTTTTTATCTAAATGGGAATCAAGAAAATTCGAAGTTAGAAATATTGATAGATAAAGATCTTTTCTGGTTTGAAAAACCTCTTGTAACTATTCTTTTCGACTCTAAATGTTGGAATCGTCTATTTCGATATATAAAAAACAATCAATTTGAAAATGTTGTAAGAAAGGAGATGTCACAATATTTTTTTTATACATATCCACCCAGTTTATCAACTTTTTTGAAAATGATACCAAAAAAAATGTCTCTATTCAAAACAGAAAAAATCTCCTCTGATGAGTTGTATAATCATTGGAATTTTGATAATAGCCAATATATATATATATATTTATTTATGTATGTATGTATGTATGTATATTGCACTTATCTCATTTTATTCTAACAATTTATTTATCCACATTCCAACTCAAGGAACTCATATATTAATTACATAAAACATATAATGTATTTTCAATCATCACAACACAGCATTCAATCGGATATCATGCTTAATAAAGCATAGCGAGACGCATACATATAATGGCTTGAGAGAATCCCATCGAACGAAATGGCGAAACCGAAGTTTACATCATAAACAAAATGAGTCCACTTTTCAAAGCTCATAAGCCACAAGTGGGCAGCCAGGAGAAGGCTTAAAGTCAATGTGCATGTGACGAACGAAATGGTATCTCTCTTGCCTATACAAGCAAGTTTTTCGATACTCATACATTTTATAACATATTCATTCTCTCATGCTTCTTACACTTTTTTGTTTTTCATCAATTCAAAATGCAGTAAAATCTTTCAAGCATAACATGTTATCGAATCACAATGTATTTTTCCCAATTTCATAATGATTCAAAGACAAGCATTTAAGCACACAAATATGTAAAAATTTTAGCCCATTATCACAACAGCTATAAACATATTACCCACCTATTTACTTGTAACTTCAAACTTAAGTTTGTTTCTCCTCTTGCTCTTTCCTTCGACTTTCTTGGTTTCCTTCAAACAAACAAACTTTTATTCAAACTAATATACAAGTAGAAAATCTGTAGAACTTTAGTACTTCAACGTTGAGCTTGGACTTAAATTACTCTTGATATAAGTAAGCTAAAATAACTAATATCTAGCAGAAAATCCATAAAAATCTAAAAAAATAAATTTATTGGTTCTCTTCTTTCTCTCTTCATTTTCAGCACATAAAATCTATTTTCTCTACTTTTTTCTTCTATCGAAACAAGAAGAATAGATTGAAGTTACCTAAAAACTCATCTGAATCGTTTTTCCTTCTTCTTGTTTCTCCTTTCTTTTTCCTTTCCTTCTTCTTCTTTTTTGTTTTGGTTTCTCCTTCTCTTCTTTTAGTTTCTTCTACAACTTTCTCTCTTTTTCTTTCTTACTTCTACACGACTCTCATGCACTCTTCTTTTCTTATTAATTAAGACAACTTTTGTCTTTCCTAACTTATCCTTGCATTTAACTTAATTCCAACTTACTCTTTAACTTAACTTTAGCATTTTCATTTGATCCATGCAAACACATACAAATAAAATATATTCATAACTAACTCCAAAGATTTCTAAATTCAAAATTTCAAATTTCTACTTATGCTTGCTAATTTAATAGAATAAATTCTAAGAAAAATTTTGGGTCCAACAAGGATGCATAGCGTAGGTTGCTATGTGAGCTTCCTCCAAAATTTCTTTCCTCAAATCATCAACATTAGGTACACATAATATCTATTTCAACCATAGTGTATGATTTCTCAATTCAAACTTAGAATTCGGATTCTATTTCAACTTCTTAATGAGCTTCACTAATTCTAGAGCTTTGAGTTTTTTTTATCCTTTCATGCAATACCGGTCTAAGCTTTAATGTAGCTAACAATGCTTTATTCTGCTCCAAATTCAACTCAACATTCAATGCTCTCAGTTGAATTAGGTTTGGTAACCTCGATGTCTGAATCAGTACTACACTGCTATTAGTTTTTTTGCTTAATGCATCAACCACAACATTAGCTTTACTAGGATAATACTCTATCATGCAATCATAATCTTTAAGTAATTCAATCCACTGGTGTTGTCTCACGTTCAGCTCCTTCTAAGTCAACAAATATTTCAAACTTCTGTGATTTGTAAAAATCTAAATTGTTTCACGATATAAATAATATCTGTAAATCTTCGAAGCAAACACCACTGCAGCAAGCTCTAAATCATAAACCAAATAGTTGAACTCATGAGACCTTGACTATCTCGAAGCATATGCAATCACTCTACCATACTGCATCAAAACACATCCTAGTCTCTAGTGTGAAGCATCACTATACATGGCATAACCTCTAGATTTTGATGGAATAACTAACATTGGTACTGCAGTTAACAGATGCTTTAGTTTCTCAAAACTCTTCTGGCATTCATCACTCCATATGAAAGATACATTCTTCCTCAGATGCTTTGTCAAAGGTGTTGAAATCAATGAAAACCCCTCTACAAAACTCTTGTAGTATCCTGCTAGTCTAAGAAAACTTCAAATTTCAGATAAATTTCTCAAGGCCTCCTTCTTCATCACTACCTCAACTTTCTTTGGATCTAACTTTATGCCCTGTCCAGATACTATATGATCTAAGAATACTACTTGATTGAGTCAAAATTCATACTTACTAAACTTGACATCCAATTGCTTCTCTCTCATTATCGGTAGAATAACCTCAAATGCTCATAATGTTCTTCTCTACTCTTCGAGTACACCAAAATATCATCTATGAATACAATCACAAAATGATTTGAGTAAGATTGGAATACCTTATTTATCAATGCCATAAAAGCTGCAGGATTTGTCAATCCAAAAGGCATCATTAAAAACTCAAAATGCCCATTTCTGGTTCTGAATGCACTCTTTTGTTCATCAGCTTATGCTATCTTCAACTGATAGTACCCTAATCTCAAATCTAGTTTAGTAAACACCTGAGTTTCTTATAACTAATCAAGCATATCATCTATTCTCGATAAAGGATATGTATTCTTAACCGTCACCCGATTCAGCTGTCTATAATCAATGCATAATCTCAAAGTCCTATCTTTCTTCTTCACAAACAAAACTGGAGCTCCCCAAGGTGATACACCAGGCTTAACAAAACCCTTATTCAACAACTCCTGCAACTGAGTCTTAAGTTCCTTAAGTTTTACAGGTGTCATCATATACAAAGGAATAAATATAAAAGCAGTACCTGGAATAAGGTCAATTATGAATTTCGTCTCCCTATCTGAGGGTAAACTTGGTAATTCAGTGTGAAATACATCCAGAAAATTCTTAATAATAGGAATATCCTATATTCTCAGCTTAGTTCAAGTATCAGTCATATAGGCTAGATAAGCCTCACATTCACTTCAAATCAGCCTAAAAGCACTCATTAAGGAAATCAATCTAGTTGGTATTACTTGACTAACACCTAGAAATATAACCTTTGGTTGATTAGGAGATTCAAGAATGACTTCCTTAGTGTAGCAGTTCATCACGACCCTTATATGCAGTAAGTTAGTCCATATTTAAAATGAGATCTATCTCCTTTAACTGCAATACTATCAAATCGGCTTTCAACTTTGCTTGGTCAACTCAAATAATGCTCCCTTTACAGACTTCCCAAATCAATGTAGTTCTACCTATTGGAGTACTCACCTCTAAATCAAATTTCAACATCTCTCTCTCACAATACAGTCTAGATGCCAGATGTGGTGTAATGAATGATGTGTTGATCTTGGATCTAACAATACAAATGCTTCAAATCGAAAGACATGGAACACACCTACAATAACATTTGGAGAATTTTGTGCCTCCTGTCTGGTAATGACAAAGATCCTAGCTTGCGACTGTAGTTGGTTACTCCGCACCTCAGTCCTAACACTAGGACCTGCTGAACTTGTTCTACCTCCACCTCTGCCTCTTTGTCCTACTCCATTAGCTCTACTTTACTGGATAGTGTTCTCAGTTACTGAACCCCCTCTCACTACAAATTGTGCTCCCAAAGTCGTGGGACAGTCTCTAATATGATGCTCAAAAGAACCACAACGAAAGCAAGCTCTCGATATCTTCCAACATTCTCTAACATCGTCTTTTCACAACACTCACAACTAGGCATCTTTTGTGCCTTTCCTCCTGATACTTGACCTCTACTACTACTAGTATGAACAAAACTGCCTTTTGGTCAAAACCCCGTCTATCTCGATTTAGTCTGTGATCGAAACGATCTATTCTGACATTTACTAAATCTCTTACGAAAATCAACTTAAGATTCATCATGTCTCTTAATTTTAAACTCCTGCTTATACTCTCCTTGTCTATCTTTCAATAATTGTTCTATTTGAATCGAAGCAGCTCTCAGCTCAGTAAAACTACTCAAATTAGTGATAGTCAACCTCATTCTATCTCCATATTTAGTCCATTCTCAAATCGCCTACATTTATCTTCCTAGGTCAAAATCAAAGCAGTAGCATATCCTATTAACTCATTAAACCACACCTCATACTCGACTACAGTAAGGCTTCCCTATTTCAGATATAGAAACTCCTTCATTTTCCTATCCAAATAGATCTTTGGCATATAATTCTCCTTAAAGACCCTCAGGAAGTCTTCTCATGTTAATCTACAAGGTCAGACATAATTGTCAGAACAATCTTCCACCACTAATAATGAGACTCCGTAGTAACGAGACTCTGTAGTCAAACATGTCATCAAACTCACAGTCCATTTGCTCAAACATCGGCTTCGTTCTTTCCAACCAAGCTTCTGCCTCAGCAGGGTCTATACTTCCATGGCAGTCTATAGCCCTCTGCTTTATAAGTTTATCATACCTTTTTTCTCTCTTCTCAAGAATTCTCTGAGGAATTTGTTCAAACTAAGGTACTGGAGACTCTCTATTGGCTCTTATAGAATCAAGGTCAGCTAATTCTGCCACTCAATCTCCTATGGTGGATGACCTATAACAAACAATAAGTGTGATCACTATACAAGTTTCTCACTATATGTCAGGTTTAAATGCTTACATATGTTCTAATGGATGCCAAACCAGGCTCTGATACCAAAATTTGTAACATGCTACTTCCATAAAGCATATGCCGAACATCCAAAAGATATTCGAGAACATATCCTATGAGAATGATATGTTAGAACAATCACATAACTTATTATGACATCACACATAGCACAAGTATTCAAAAAATTAACTTTCCCCATTTCATTCGCAAACATAACTTACATTGTTGCATTACACTTCATAATCCATATATTTACATTACCAAAAACATCTGCAAGTTTACTGCTCTTTTATAAAATGTTCTACATAAAATGAGAAAAGTAAATAAACACAATCTATTAGACTCCTTAGATATTAGCTGACTAGACCTTTGAGTCATTCTTGTTCCCAAAAATTGACAATATTAAACTTATATTAGATTGCCTTAAAAGCTAGGTCCCCCTTGTACTAGAAAATCAACGTTACAATTTTGATGAGTTTGCGAACTCAGTAAGTGAGTCATTATCGATGCGCTCACCGAAGTTAGAACACAAACATCACAAGTATGACGCAAAATTCACAAGCATATCACAGTATCCAATTTGGTATACCACAACACCTTTCATCACATTTTAACAAGTATAACAGGTACACAACATCACATATAACTATATTAAAATAATTCAATAATTCATTGCAATCATTCACACAATACATTTAAAGTTATTTATGTAAAAGCACGTGTGACTCCACTTCATTTTACTTTGTAGTGACCTAGCGTTTATGTACTGTCCCGTATCTATTTTGGATACCGAGCTCATTTAATTTACTATCCCATACCCTTTGTGGATACCGGGCTTGTTAATAATTAAGCCTGTGGCTCTTTGTGCACATCTTGAGTTTAAAGCTCTTTTTCACGTTGGTCACTTCGATCACAGCTCCTTTATCTGATTATGCATATCAATGTAATGAAATGCATCAATTCACATAATATGCTATTAATATTTTTCATTCAATGTGCTCATGTCATTTATCACATTTTTCCGATTTGAGTCTGGCATTCCACATTCAGTTGAGTACACGTTCAGTGTTACACATACAATTTGAAAGCACTTTTAATACATTCCTGAATATCAAACTCCTCACACCAACAATGTTCGAAATTATCACAATCACATAAGTAACGCTTCAATAACTGAAATTTAAATAAAAACAAATCAATCATAGTGACAAAACATCTAGGTTAACTCATAGTACGCTCCAAATAAGCGATTGCCTTGATGACCCGACAATGTCTGGATGCTGACGATCAATTTGTGCTTCTTTAGTCATGCAATACACATATTTTACACATTACGAAGTTGATCAATCATATAAATATTCAATTATACACATATATATGTATAATGCTCAATGCATGCTCAATTGACTTTCCGGGTATGTATCCTTATTCACAAATCTTAACCATTCATATATCATAGCTTGGATATAACTAGTTTGCAATTAGGTTTAGACCTTAAGTAAACTTGATTATTCTAAATTTATCAACCATACATTCACTAACCATTCACACATCATGGGATGAGTGAACCGAAGGTTCACCATCCATTTCCTTCAATTTTTTTTCTAGATTCTAACACCTTTATACCAAATTCAAAACATCTTCATAATAGTCCATTAACTATACCTTAATTATAATCCAATTCCTCATTAATTTCATCTCCAATTCCAACTCAAAATTATTCAATTGGCAGCTCCTAAACTATTGTCTTTCATGCATCAAAACAAAATAGAAACTATCATTCACCATTTTACATGTAGTCCTAGTTCTTTCCCATTTCAAGAATACTACACTAACACCTTTATTTAGTATAAATTCACCTTTATTATACTTCAAATCCCAATCTAATTCATCCATACAACAACCTATAACCCAAGGTTTTCATACATCAAGAACAAAGCATAAAGTTATCCAAGTTCATTCATCTTATTCGAGCATACTTCATCATCAACATCATATATAATCCATCCCAATTCAATCATCATAATCTTTTTATTAAAACATGCCATAAAGATCAATACTACTTACTTGTTTAGTTCAAGTTCCACCTCAATTTATCAAGTTAACCTAGCCCTCCATGTATGCAAGATCATCACAAATACAAGGTGGAAATAGGTTAGTTTTTGGCAAGGATAAAAGACCACAACAAGAACAAAAATGTTCTAGTTCTTTACCTAAATTTATGAAGGGTGAAAGTATGGATTTGGTGTGGAAATTTAGCAAGACTTAAACCAAAATATAGAGATGTAAGATAGAAGCAAGTTTCAACAGAGAGAAAAGAAGAAGATGGTGAATGTTCCAGCAGAAACACTTTTTACATTAGCTTAATTCAACTAAGTGCAAGGTGTCACCATGTTCCAATGACATATGTCACTAGGCATGCATTCCATTTTTCCAATATATAAGCTGCCAAATGTCACCAATATGCTTGGCCATTTGTCACTCAATCATTGTTGCCATATGTCAATTAATTACCTATGCCAATTGTCACTAAATTTTCCATACCAAATATCACTAATTTTCATAGGCTTAGTCATCCTAAATTTTCATGTGTCAACTTATCTTACCATTTGACGTTTTTCCTAAGCTAAATGTACATTTTAAGTCATCTGTTTTCTTACTGTAACAATTAATTCCAAATTTACTAATTATACTCCACCAAACTAAATTTCAAGATATAAACAATACATAATTCACATCATGATCATTTTAAACCTTTCATACCTCAGAACATGTCAATTGTGTGTACATACAATCTTTGCAGTGTTTCCTAAGTCATGATTCATGTGTATATGTGAATATTATGCATGTGAATGAAATGCATTTCATAAATTCTCAAATGATACTCATGTGCAATATTCTAAGGTTTTAACCCTTAGTATGGAAACAAGTTATTACATAAACCAAACCAAACCAAACCAAACATACCCAAAATTCCCGCCTAAGTAGAGAGGGGGAGTAAGATATACGCAGTCATGCCCGCATCTCCAATATAGATACAGAGACTGTTTTCTTATAGACAAACAAGTTATTATATCTATTATATTAATCTACTAATGAATTGGTGTAAAATAAAAAAGTTGATTTTAGAATGTAAATGAAGTCAATTATGAATACTAACAAAACAAATGCTAAAATACTATAAATGTGATATATTAAAGAAAAGGTTTGATATAACTATGTAAAGTGAATGTAATTAAATAATGAAGGATGCTAGGCGTCCTAGTTAGGTTGATTATGGAATGAGCATGTAAATGGCGTGATTTTTTAAAACATTTGATTAAATTCTCTTGACTAACCTAGTGAAGGTTGTTATTCTGCCACTAGCACTTTCTTAAGATACCAGTGGCCTACTATAACTAATTAGCGCATTGGTTGATTAATTATGACACATTATGTTCGATCAACCCTTCTATTGATTTTTAACCTAATTTCCTTGGAGACTTTAGTTTCTACCTCTAACCATTATGTAATCTCCACTACTCATTCTAGTTAGCTTTTAACCAATAGCTTTCTCAAGATCATTAATTAATCAAGGTGTATTAGGTTGATTGATCATAAATTCCATTAAATTCGAGATTGAATAAAGCGATAATCAAGAGTTATAAAGCATCAATCAATAACAAACACTTAAACAAGCTTATCCATAACTTTTCTCGCTTAATAACCCTAATGAAACTAGCCATACATCACAAGATTCTTAAGAAACATTAAAGAAAAGAAAAGAATAAAAGGGCATAATCATTTTAATCTTCCTCTTGAGATTGTTTCCTCCTTTATAGTTCCTTCTAAAAATGATGGATGAGTGGTGAAAGTATCAAGTCCTTCCTTTTCTCTTTTTATCTTACTCTTTATATAGTCCTTAAGGTAACCCTACTTACATGGCCAATTCCCACATTTAACCTTAAAACTTCTCTAAATTTAAGCTCCTCTTAATCCAATTCTCTCACACAAAGGGTCTACATCCAAAATTACATATAAAAAAAACCTAAGTTCAAGCCTCACTAAAGCAAATTTAAGTGCAAATGGTGTAAATATATGAATATTACCTTTATGTCAACTCCGTTATAGTTAGACTTTTGCTGTCCTCAAGCAAAATAAGCATGGAATAAGGTTAAGATTAACTTCTTTGAGTCTCGGTGGTTATTTTGGGTATTTTAAGTCATTCAAATCATGTGATTAGTGTGACTCAAGAGAAAAATTCAGGCATACCAAATTAACATTAGCCTCGTTGTCATAATAGATGAACTATTTTCACAAGTTGAAGGCTAAAATCCAAGTTTTGTTCCTCACACCTTCCTAAATCACTAAGTCCAATCATTAAAGTAGGTAAGTTCAACTCAATTAACTTTGGCTCCCTACTTAAAGTTTGAATTCATTTTAAGAAGGTTCACTTACATTGCTGTAAACTAGTCCATAAATTAAGGGTTTTTCTATTTCATTTTTTGTTATTGTGCAATCCACACCTATTGCTTGTCTCCATGAGTGTTAAAGCTTCTTTTTGACACGAGTCCTAATCATTTATGGAGACTAGCCCCAGTTACTCAGAGAGCTTCACATATCGGGGGTGATTAAAACCATACTTGTATCCCTTTTTAGGGTAAAGAAGTAATTAGTTTCTTTTTTCAAGAAATATTCAATGTATTGGTCCTAGTTTAGGAAGTGATGATGTGTCTTGTTGGCACCTACATCCAAAATGTTGTGTGAATTTTCCTTGAAGGTTGTAGTCCGTGACTAAAATGCTAAGTGAAAGTATGTAGATAGCAGTAGCTATAGCTACTTAGCCTACTTTAGGTGGCAACTATAGTTGCCTGGTCAACTTAGGCCTAATTCTCCAATTTTAAGCTCCTATTAATCCAAATTTCTCACACGAAGGGCCTATATCCAAAATTGCATAAAAATATATAATTTTGTGCCTCATTAAAGTAAATTTAAGCAAAACTTAAGTACAAATGAAGTGGAAATATATGAAAATTACATTCATATTGTTGCCATTTACCTATAGTCTTTAATTTTCTATAATATCCTGCTATTCAGAGGAAGCCCTTTAAAGCCTTGATAGATTAGGGAATAGGCCAATCTGTGATAGCCTTAATTTTGGTTATGTCAACTCTGAATACGACACCATAGATGACATGACCAAAGTAGGCCACTTGTGACTTACCAAAGAAAAACTTGGAATTTTTTAAGAATAATATGCTACTCAACAATTTAAAAACCATATGCATATGATCATATGCTCATCCCATGTCATAAACTAATAAGTTATCGAAGAAAAATAAGATAAACTTATGCAAATAAAGGTGAAGAACTTCATTCATCAAGATCTATAAGGTTGAAAGGGATTGGTAAGCTCGAAGGATATGACTAGAAATTCAAAGTGTTTATGGTGTGTTCCACTAGGGTGTCATCTTGATTTGGTAGTAGCCCTATCATAAATCTGATTTGTTTAAAATATTGCATCCCATGAGGCTCGTTTTATTGCTCATCCACCACCTAGATGAGGAACTTGTTCTTATAGTGCGGGTAGTTGAATTCATGATAATCTACATAAAAATTCATTGAGCCATCATGCTTCTTGACCAAAAGAACAGGAGGAGAACAAGGATCAGCTTGGGCAAATGATCCCTTGTTGTGCTATCTGGTCATATTGCTTTTTAATTTCATCCTTCTGAAAGTATGGGTATCAGTAAGGTCTTCCCATGATTGGACCTGCCCCAGGTATGAGTGGTATTCGATGGTCACACTCACGATTTGGGGTAAACCCGAAGGTTCCATGAAGAGGTCTACAAACTCGACCAGCAATTTCTCCAAAATCACAATATGTTGTCCCTGCATTAAACTAAGTCGAGTTATTGCCTTTGAAGGTTGGCTTTGCCACAAAACCTCCTTCCCATTAAAAACAAACTTCATAGTCAGTGAGCTGAAGTCCCACCAAATCAAACCAATAGAGCTTAACAATTTTTACTCAGGAATCACATAAAACTTTTCTAAGGGAATAGAATAAGAGTTAGCTGGAAAGATGTCATCGATAACTTGAAATGGAACTAATTTATAGATACCCATGCTAGATAAACGTTCCCCATTTGTCACAAAAACCTGTAGCTCTAGTTTTTCCCACACTATTAGTCCAAACTTGGTATTAATCCTTCACGCAAATAGTTTTGTGTGCTGCCTAAATCCACTAGCACTGAAACAAAAACTCTCGAAATTTTTATTAGCTATTAATATCATTGATGGCATGCAAAGAAATCTCAGGGTCACCCGTGAGGTCATTCTCCAGTTCATTGATTGCATATAAAGCCTCAATCCAAAACAATGTTTTAGATTTATACCCTGCGAAATCAGATACATCACAATTATAACACAATCCTTTAGCCCATCCTTCTGCCATTTTAGCCCTTGTCAACCTTTTGATAAATGGTGTAGGAGGGGCATTTTGTTGTTGTTCACAACTAATTTTATGATGTGTCCCCTTCTTTCGCATTAGAGGTCCTGTTAAAGGGAATAGCAGACCCATTGTTGGTGGTTTTGGAAGTGACCCAATCCATATTGTTTTTCAAGACTAGGAGTCCCCACGAAACTTTTTGTTTATGCTCCAATGCCCAAGTCATATTTATGACGATTTTAAGATTTCAAGGCTGTTAAATTTCAATATCCATCGTCACACCTTCTACCAACCTAAAAAGATCCACTTGTTGATGAGGTTTAAGATTAGAAGTTCTGGCCAATAACAAATGGAAGTATCACTGATATTCTTCAATAGATTTGGCTTGTTTAAGGTTGGCGAGTTCTCCTGTAGGATTGTCACTCATAGGTGCCCTAAAGTATATGGGATAGGACTCCTTAAAAAGCCTCAATCCAGCTCCGATTCCTTCCGTTGCACTTTATGGGATCCTAGTTAACAATTCATAAAATTTTAATTAAACAAACAATCTATTTATTAAGAAAAATAAAATAAATTAGTATATAAAATTTTAATTGAGCCATATCTACTCTGTCCTATTCTTTTTCTTTATTTTGTACCTAATAAAAGCGTCCATATAAGACTATTCCTAACAGAAAATAGAACCCAATGTTAGCTTGCACAGTTACATCTTGCTCTTCCTGGATATTTTTAATTAGGTTGTCTGGGCTTCCATGAATATTGAAACAAGAAATGGAAACACAGACAGGATAGGCATTTCCACACTGAAACGTTTCGCTTGATTGGCTCAATATTGAGACGCTGCAAGAATGCAAACACTTCCAAAAGAATGGTCAACACTCAAACAAAGAAATCCACACAAGTAATACAATAAGACCGATTTGTTTGGGCAGATATGGACACTAAACATATCTACTTTGTTTCTAAAAGAACCAAGATAAGAATGTAGAATGTACTATGTTTCTCTTGATGATCTGTAACTAAGTCTGTAGGTCATGCAAAGGCTTCCTACTTTCCGGAACTCCACGTGCTTTACACTAACTTTTTAGCCATAAAAAGACAAATGGCAAGGAGGCAATGCACGTTCTCTTTGATTATTTGTGCTTTCCCCAGTTTAAACAACGGTTGAGAAATCGCATGTATTGAAAGCGAGAGAAGGGATCAAGAGAAACACAAACGATTTGAAAATGAACTTGTTGGAAGCATCGGAGAAGATGGTGGCTGCTCGTATCTTTTCTAGTAGTAACGCTGTTGGTATTCAAATGCTCAAGCATTTGAAACATGTGGAAAAGCAGTACGTGAACGTCACTAACTTGTGCTTTTGCCACTACGCTTGTGTGCTTTTAAAGCACGTTTATCTCGTCTCATAATTATAACCGTTAAGATTAATTTCCATAGTTATCCTTAAGAATAATTATTCTCCTTTGAATAATTTATTAAACTCTACTTCAAATGTGGATTTGGAAGTTATCACCTTAAATTGAATTCCTCGATTGGAGTAAATGTGAGGGAGACTAGGATAAACAACTCTATCATGTCTTCTAGCAATAAGGTAACTTTACGAAGATTTGAAACACCCAAAATGATTATACGCACAAAATTTACGTCTTTAGATTAGTCAAAAACAAATGAAGTGGTGCTGAACATGATCTTTCTACTCATCGCATCAGTTTTGGAGTTAAACTGATTACCTGTCACAAATACTAACGAGCGCTGACAAATTTATTCTTTTCCTTTTCAGTTCAATGTCACCATGCCCATGGGAGCCACCTTATCCTTATCATCTTTAAAGAGTGCGCTGGACCTTCCTAGCCTGATCTACCTGTTTGTTTCACCACTCTCCCCATTTTCTTTTCCTACACTAAAACCTGTAAATTTATATTATTAAGATTATGATATTTTATTATTTTATAGAGATATTAATTAATCTATAAATTAGTATTTATTAATTAATTTTTTTTGTAATTGATTGAAGTTAAATTTTAATTATATCAAAAAGTATTGTATATTAGAAAAATTTATGTTTCACATTAATTGAATGAATTTAAAACATAGATTTATTGTACATAATATTAATGAAAACTAATAAATAATGTTCATTGTTTTTTAATAATTAAGTATTATTCATTGTATTTTTACTAAAAACATTCAATATATGAACATATGATGGAGATAGAAAATATTTTATAAACGATCGGTTGAGTACAATCTCAAACACATTATTAATTTATGATATTAATAGGACCTTTTATTTTTATAGGAGTATTTTAAAAATATATCATCTTATTATCTTATCAAAATTTGTTAAATTTTTAACTGGTCCAAGCTAAAATCAGATACAAATATTATCTTAGAATATTTATTAATTAACCGAGTATCGATTTAAAGAAGTTATTGCGTTTTCTGGGGTTAGTTGACGGGAAGGTATACTCACATAGCTTCATTTTAAACTAATTCTCTTTTGGGCCGGAAAAAGATTGTAACGAGGCCCAATGCAAGAAAAATATGAAATTCTCTGTATACAAAATGGGGAAATGCCCGTGTCGCTGTCATCAGCAAGCTATAATGCAGATATCATCATGGAGGAAGCCTCGCCGTCACGGTCCCCTATCATCGGATAATTATAGATCTAATCTCTGGACCCACTCTCAGCTACCAAACACACCTCGCACTCACCTGCATCTCCATTTTACACACACATTCAACACCCTATTCCTTGACACTCAATGATGTTTACTTGGCTCAATGGAATCGAGTCAGCAAGCTATAATGCAGATATCATCATGGACGAAGCCTCACGGTCACGGTCCCCTATCATCAGATAATTAGCGATCTAAGCTCTGGACCCACTCTCAGCTACCAGACACACCCGCACCCACCTGCATCTCCATTTTACACCCCTTCAACACCCTATTCCTTGATACTTAATGATGTTTCCTTGGTTCAATGGAATTGAGTCCTGATGTTTCATTCAGTTGTCCAAGTATGCGAAAGATGCTTTTACTTTGTTAAAATTTGGTCCTTCGGCTGGTGGGGACGGGAGGGAGAGAGAACTTTATCTAATTGATGTTTTACATTCCAACGGGGAGTTTTTATGAGAAATGGTGAAATAATACGATGACGGTACTTCTCTATTATTAAACCCAAAAAATAGTGACAATTGAGCAAATAAAATTCAACTTAGCTAATTTCCAATTGAAAAAGAAGAGGGAGTCAGGAACTCATTTGTCCTCCGAGCGAACAAGAGAAAAAGTCACAGTAAAAAAAGAGTCGGTAATAACAAATTAAGATGCTTTTTCATTACGTCATCTGCTAAAACACTTCAACCTTATCCACCCGTCACCGTAAGCTGAGCGTCATCCCAATATACAACATGTAACATTTTTCGACAGTTTCCTTGATTGGTGCTTGGAGTAATAAGAAGAGCTAATTACTTATTAATTGGTTTTGATCCACGTGCTCATTAGGACCTAAGCACTTCTTTTCTCGTCGAACCTCATTAATGCCACATTTATTCTTATGGACACGTGCCCCTCGCGTATTATGATATCTATATAATGTTTAAGTTTAATTAATTTGAAATTGAATTACGTTTAGTTAATTTAACAAACTAATAAAGTCGAATAAATTCTCCACACGGAATATCATAACTTAGAATTTAAATCCTCCTTACTTTTTAACAAGAAATTCCTACTCTTAATTTTTGCACGACAAAGTCAATATTTAGAAATATTGCCACATGTGTACATATAAAGACTCAAATCTAGTGATTCCAGTCTGATAAACTATAATTATTCCCGCAAAAGGGTTATAATTTAGGGTTTAGCCTCTAAAAGGGTGTAAGTAGATAGAGAACCTTGTGCTAATAGACAAATTCCAGAATAGTATATGCCCTCCGGGGAAAAGGGTAAGATTCCATTAAATCACATCCTGATTGATTATTTGTATATTGTTTAAGGAGGAAAGGGTAACAGACAAGTATTTCCCCCAGCAAACAAATCCACCATTTGAGGAAAAAGCTTGCATACAAATGGCTATGGCCTTACAATGTCTGCAAATTACATATAAAAAGAACGTCTTTATCTGGCCTAAAATGACAACAATGTCCTTCCGATAAATTCTCCCTTCTGCGGTCTTGTCCGCACACCTACTCACAGACCGGACGGACACGTTACTTGCCGCGGGACGTAAGCGGCAATTCCTATTTTGCCCATATTACTTTTAAGTTATATTGAAATTGACAAGGAAAGGGCGTTTTCGTCATTTCGAACCATCTTTCCTTCACTCCACGCAAGAATAGATTAATCAACCGTCCTAATCCATTTCGCCCGGAATGCGGGAACTGGCAGGAAGAAACGCTTTCAGAGACAAATAAATAATATAGTATAGTACGGTAGACCTGGCTGACGTGTCATTGTAAATTTTGATACAGTTTCCCCCACCTCCTTTCTTTTACACGATAGAGCGCGCGCGCGAGAGAGAGAGAGAGTCTCCCTTGTGCCCTTGTTCTTCTGCTGCAGATATCTGGGAGGACGAGACTACCCTTGCTACAACTGTAAAATTCCCGTTTTAACCATTTGCCTTTAGTCCTCGGAGATTCTGCCTACAGTCAAAGATCCTCTGTCTCTCTCTGTTATGGCAGCGGTTATACAAGCAACAGCAGCTTTAGCTTTGTAGTAGGGGAAAAGAGAAATCAAAATGGATTTGACGGAAGGAGTTGGAGAGAGCTCGTCACCGCCACGTTGCTTCGGCGGTTTCAGCAACTACGACATAAGGAACGATGTGTACAATCGCTTTCTAGAGAGCGGCCACCAAGAGGCTGTTTCTAATCCTGATTTGTTTCGCGAGCAGCTCGACGCTCACTTCAATTGCTTGCCTCCTAGGTTTCATCTCTTTGTGTTTAAGCATTTGTTCTTTTTTTTTGGTTTGATTTCAGTGGAGAGTTCAAATGCGTGGGAATATTTTTCAAAACTGTTACTATGTCTTTGCTTTATCTACTGGCTTTCCATTTTAGGCTAGGTACTATGGCCAAATGGATCATGAGTTGCTACGACCGATATTTGATGTGGAATGTGTTGGTCTGGGTTACTATTAGGAAACTTAATTTTGAGTTCTCTTTCCAGTATGTAAACTCAAGTGAAGGAAACATTTTCGAAGGTATGCCGCTTAGAGAAATTTACGAGTCACTTATTTTTTGGCTGCAAATATACGAAATTGTTTGTCTTGAGTTATGGTGGACTAAGGAGCAGTTTTTGAGTGTGTGAACTCTTAGCCAAATGGTAGTTTTATTTGGAACTTGGCGAGAATTTTTGGATTGCGAATTGATGCATGCCCTGCATCGTTCTTATTTTATTTCCAGAAACATAGATTACCGTTACGCATGCAACTTCTAGCAAATTTGTGAGTATACATTGAATTATTTTGGTCTAAGTAGCTCTGTGCTGTGTCCTGACCAATTGAACTATTTTATTATAGTGCTCTTCTTGGTTTGTCCTCTATGTTATAGGATAAAACATGCAACTAAGTAAAGCTTTCGAATTTGAACTGTTTTATTCTAGTGTTCACTTGTTTTGTCCTTTATGTTATAGGAAAAGACATGCAGCTACTTAAAACTTTTTTTTGGTTCAATTTCAGCTATGGACTTGATGTTAACATGGACAGAGTGGAGGATATCCTGATACATCAAAAACTTCTCGCATTAGCAAAGGATCCAGAGAAACGCCCTGTCTATCATATCCGTTCTTTGGAGGTACAACTTATTTATATGGGTTAGTGGCAAATTTCTATGTGGCTGAAACGTAAAAGAGTCAAACTCTTTCCACCAATTTGTACCCTTGAGCCTGATGTTAGTACTGGTATATCTATCTTGGACAACTTAGAAATCAATGATGGATGATGGTCTTGTAGGAGAGAGATTCAGTAGTTGGCTGGTAACTTAGACGATAACTTATTTAGGTATAGGATCTTTCTGAATAAGGTACTTCACAATATTGTTAATGCATGTACATTTGTTGTTTGACGAAAATGATGTTTAGCTTTTCAGGTCTATCTGTATAACAATTGATTGTGACCAATTTAAAGTTTATTTTATTAAGCAATTTTTTTCATGAAAACAGTAGTCTAAGTTTAATTTTTCTTTTCTGTTCTTATCTGGATGTTCCAACATACCAGGCTTCCCAAAATGCCAGTAGGTCTGATACTTTTTTGTTTCTGTTAAATAATTGCTAAATTTTATACTTTCATGAGTCAGCTTAGGTAATTGAAGTTGATCTGCTTGAACTATTGCCAATGACAGTATTCTTAATAACTTCTAAAATTTATGGACCTTATTTGTTCTATTATTTTTGGTTGGTGCTTTAATAACTATTTTATTCAGACATCTCATCCATTGTATTTCATTTTGTGGCCTACTTATTACATCACTTCTGTTTCTGTTGTCATGTTGCTTGGCAAACTTTGAGATTGAAGTTTTTTCTAAAAGTTTTGTTAAATTTTTACACACAGCTACATACTGAGAAGATCTTCTGTTACCTGACTTGTTTTCATAGTTCACCTTGCTTTCTGTCTCTTATTTCCTACTGTCTTTCCCCTGTTCTTTTTCTTGGCAGAGCCTTTGTAATGAAGCAGATCGTAATGATTCTCAACAATTAATGGGTGACTTTTCCAGTGCAAGGACAGCATGTAATGCAGATTGTGGAGGTGCACCTTCGTTTAATAGGTATAGATATTCACTGAGCATACGCTATATATTCTTATTGCCTTATTTGCTGAATAGGAGTTTATTCAACTCCTTGAGTAAAACAACTACTTCCATTATATTGCTGATAAGTGATAACCTCTAATATGCTTGATATTGCCACATTGTCAATACTCTTTTGGTAAGTTTTATTTTCTTTTTTCCTTTCTGTAAATGGAATCAGGGATTTTGCAGTTGACTTTGAACCATGCTCTAAGCTTGAGGATCTAAATTTGAATGTTAGAAAGACTTCTAAGGGTATGGATCAAAGTTTTCTTGAAGAGGACCTTTTGGGAAGGTATTGACTAGCAAGGCTTTATTAAAAATTCTTCCTTGTATTGCTCGATTAATCCATTCAATTTCAAGCAATTTATTGATTTTTTTACTAGACTGAACATTTTTGGGCTGGATTAATGTAAACATCACTGACTTCTGGTCTGTTAGAATGCCATCTTAAATTCACAGGGGCGGACTTTCAACATCTTCTTCACAGATAGCCAATGATAATGGAAATTGAAAAATGTGATCGTACTGCTCATGCGCATTATTCAAGATAACAATAGAATCTGCAAAGAAAGAAATTGCTTGCTGTCCTTGTGTTATGACATATTTCTTGTTGCAATGGGTGGGGAAATAAGTGTGAGATATAGTCTGGTTGGATGTCTCCTTAAGAATTATTGGGTGAAACTTTAAGAAGAAGTCCTCCATTACAGGGAGAGGATAATTGACTTTTATTGTAAAAGCTCCTATTTAGATGTGTTCTTTTTCTTAAAATGACAAAATAAACTAGTATCGAGTCACTCAGAGGTTTAATTTTGATATTGTGAAATTTAATGCAGGAAAGAAACAGTACATATTCCTGTCCATGAAATAATATTTTCTACAATTGACAAGCCTAAACTTCTCAGTCAGGTATTACTTCGTTTTCTATGGTTTGAATTTGTATTTTGTTCCTGGCAATTTTCCTTTTGTCGATATCTGATGAACTTAAATATTTTGGTTAACTGAATTTTCAATCGGAGATCTTCCATATCAGCTAGTTTTAGTGTTCCAAGGCACTTTAAGTTTCATTGTGTTTGTTGCAATAAGTTAAATTCAGTGTTGGCTATGGCATTCAGGAAATAAATTAAATTTGAAACCAGGCATTAGTTGATTCTGATATTATGGAATTACAGATCAACTTTTGATTGGACTATTCTAATTTTTGCTTTTATTTCTCACTTTGACCTATAGCAATCGGAGGAGGCCTTCAGCTAATTTCTGTTAGTATACCACGTCCTTGCATTTAGTGCATTGCTGATTCTACTAGGGAGGCTGCTTGGATGTAGTTAGATGCAATTCTTGATAACCTAATTTATTAGTCTTTGACTTATTATAACTTTCTTCTCCAACTTTAGTTTGTCAATGGACTTTTATGCCTATCTTTTAACAGAAAGGAAAAGGGAAAAGAAATTCTTATAATCTCTATGGGCCTAGTTAATATTTGTATTGCATTCTGCAAATATTTTGTGTTAAGATTGCCCGGAGCATGGAGAGGATATTTGATGCAATATAAAATGCTTATGGAAAATCTAGGTTTAGATGTTGCAAACAATTAAATGAGACATCTAGGCTTTGATTATATTTTTGGGTTTGCATTTATAGCCGTGAATTTTCTTCTGACATGCTGTCTTTTGCTTCTAGCTTTCTGCTTTGCTTTCTGATATAGGACTTAACATCCGTGAGGCACATGTTTTCTCAACAACTGATGGATACTCTTTGGATGTGTTTGTTGTGGATGGATGGCCTGATGAGGTACTTGTTAATTTGTTCATAATCATTTGTTTAATTGTTTTCATCTGGAAGTATTTGTTGTACGTTCATAAGTTTTGGGTTTTCTGTTGTTTCACATTTCTCTTATGATTAATGTACTCCTAATGATAATTCTTACTACATGTTTTTCTGATGATTGATACATTTTGGCCAATGATAGTCTGTAGTATATTCTAAAATAATAGTGATTTTTTTTTCTTTTGTGTACTGTAAGTTAATCGAACTAATTATTTAAACAAATTATGCTTTATCCCAGGTCACTGACCTTATGTTATTAAGGAGCATTGGGATTATATTTCTTTATGACAGGGATCTGTGCTGAGTCCAAATGTTGCTGACTTTGCAATGTTGTGCCCAGGATACAGATGGTTTGCATGAGGCTATGGAAAAAGCAATTGCTAGAAGTGAGGTAAATGTTTTTTCCAATGCTCTTTTGTTTTAGTTATGCTACTTGCTTGTAGTTAACTTAGTCGAAAACAGAGGAAACTAAACTTCTTTCTATGTCTTGTAACTGGTGTCATAGAATTGTTATCCCCTGAAGAGAGAATTTTCATGTGACTCCCAGTTTCTTCTATTTCTATTGGGCCTTGCTTGTATTCTTCTGTTCTGTCTTGATAAAGCTGCAATGACTTTCTTGTTACTTAAGTAAAATAGATGACATAGAAAACCATAAATCTGAAATATAGAATTGACATTTTGATCTTAGGATGAATTTGGAAAATGCACTGGAAAGGTGAATTTTATTGTTATGAAACTTGGAGTGGCTTGCCTAGTAACCCACATTTTGGCTAGTAGCTTGGACTGGATGAATTTTTGACATGCCAATGATCAGTTTGACCTATGGCACCTGAGAAACCTGGTGAATCCAAATTGTTTCTCGATCAAATGTTTAAATTGATATATCATATATTTGATTTATTAAGATACGTTCCAAAGGCTAGAAGACATAACTGTTGGTGTTTGTAAATTCCTTCCATGCATAATTTTTACCTTTCCTCTTATTTGTTTCTTCGTGGTCATGTGAGTCCTTCCGTTGTGATCTTCATTCATCTTGGCAAAATATCACTGATTGTTAGGTGTCAAATCCATGAGATAGAACTTGTCTCCTTCCACTCCTTTTATCAATTATTTTTCCTTATAAAACTGGAAACTAAAACTTCTATATGTTTACTATACATATATTCCTGACCTTCTACACCTTTGATCTACATTCTTGCTGTGGTTTTATTTCCTTCCGTTCATGTTACTAAGATTATCTGTTATTTTTGATACTTTCTTTTAAAATGTAATTTAGTTCTGAATGTTTTTTTCCCTAGTTAATCACCACTGGTATTATAGAAGTGGAATTCAGAATAACATTGTTGTTAGAAAGTTTACGTTTGCACATTGCAAATAATATAATTATTTTATTTGGGTTATAGTGCGGGGTATATCAAATTATCACTGCTATTGGACTGTTTCCTTCCACTGCCAGCTCCATGAGCATTCCAAACATTATCATTAAAAAATTTGAGAGGTTTTATTCTGTGATAGGAATCGTATCAACATTACCCCTAATTCAATGTGAAATGAATATTCTTGCTAACATTGTTATTTTGTTTTGATCTTAAACTTATGAGTTTGGCATCTTGATTGTTTATGGTGGACAAGTGCTAGCAATGTTAGCACTTCTCCTAGTGATCAGCCCATATTACCTAAGCAACCTCAGCGCATTAAAACTTATGTTTGTAGGAGCAAGTTGGGGAAGGGGGAATTTGCTGTGTAGGCAAGTTGTTATGAGTTTGTTATAGGCAGTTAAGGAGAGAGAATTTGTAGGGAGGAATATAGCTGAACTGGAAGAGGAGGGGGGCATTTTTTTGAATTGTGAAGGATTGTTTAGGCCTGGATATTTTTCCAGGAGTGGAGCTTGCTCCAGTTGTCTCTCTTACATACATAAATAATACAATCTCTATAGTATTTCCTATCAACAAGAGATCAATTGTGGAAGGAGTACTCTTTCTTGCTAACCTCCATTAGTATATTAAACGTCCTCTATGAGTTCTTGGATTCTTGAGTCTGCTAGTTTTATTGCCATGGACATCATTTAGTTAAAGTTGATGGCTATCGACAAAATTATGGCCAGAGTATCAAATGAAAAGCTTAAATTGTTATTTATAACATTTATCTAAACTGGTGCATCTGTGTTTGGTTTAGTGCTTCTCCTTTCTACCTGCATCAGTAGTTTTTATCGACTATCATTTATGGAAATGCAGGGGTCATGGTCTGGTTCCTTTCATTCGCAGTCAGCCACAGAGAAATCGTTGGTAATGCAATCAAAATCTGGAAACTGGGAAATCGACAGGAGACTACTGAAGATAGGAGAAAGAATTGCTTCTGGGTCTTGTGGGCATTTGTGAGCCTTTTCAAACTTGAAATGGATTCTCTTAAATGTTGTTTTTTCTGCTGTTCATCATTTTCTTTTTTCACATAAAGATATCGTGGAGTTTACCTGGGGCAAGATGTGGCCATTAAAATTCTTAGATCTGAGCTTTTAAATGCCACTCAAGAAGAAGAGTTTGCTCAAGAAGTGGCAATACTGAGGTGATTATTTAACTGTTAATTCGTTGCTCTTTTTTTTTTTTAACTTGAACAATGTTTCTTTCTATTTAAAATTGGAAGTTTTATTTTCTCATGAGCCATTATCATCCGTATCAACTTGCATCCTGACTTTAAAGCAAGTTATACAGGTTAGATAATAGTTTAGCAAGGTACAACCAGTTCTTATATTTAGATGTTGAACATAAAGAGATGTATGGCTATCCCATCTTTCCAGGATATATTCTTGAATGTTTGATGGAGATTTTGATTTGGGATTGCATCAATTGGAGATGCCAATTCATTAATTCCTTTTGTATTCCCAGTCCAATAATTATTATTAAGTTGACATACTCTGATGCATTATTTTGCTCTAAATGTTAACATCTCTTGTGCGAGCATCCATGTTAAACATTCAAGCAGCTGGGAAGACGATTCTTGATTATTTATGATCCTTTTTGCTGCTGTTGGCCATCTATACAACATAAGTTGTTAGAACAAATAAAATAATCTAGAAGATGAACATTCAAGCCTCCTGGAACATTCTACCTTCCTGTTCTATCTCCCACTATTTACATTTGATTGTTTCATCAAGTGGTGCATTTCTGAGTTTATATGGTAAGGGCCCTACTGTATGATCTCGTCACGGGACGATTAAGAGATCAATCTATCTTCTTTCCCTTGCTTTTGTTCTTCCCTTTGGAGGAAGAACCGATTTTGAATGAAGGGTAGCTAGCTCTTGACAGAGCTAGCTGAATAAAT
>JAOSBN010000002.1:8976456-8986751 GCA_027563595.1 Erythroxylum suave | reverse complement strand
ATACTATCCTAATCTAATCTTTTATTATTGCTCCTATCTAAATAACTTCTCCAGCCTTATCAGCATCCTTATCATTATATTACTTTTTCTGCCAGTTAACTTTTTAATTCTAACAATTTTAAGCCTTTAATTTTTACATATGTAGTAAATCTTATGCTAAACATGCCTAAATGAGTGTCCAAATAACTGCTTTGTTTTGGATTGCTTCTCTTGATGCAGGGAAGTCCAGCATAAAAATGTTGTTCGTTTCATTGGTGCTTGTACTAAGTCGCCACATCTATGTATAATTACCGGTACGCAACAGCTTTACTGTCAACTTTGTTTATTTGTATCACATCTTTTATCCAATTAACATCCAAAGGGCTCTTTTAGTGTTCATAATCTGATTTTGTTTAGTAGGTGACAATTCACATATATCCTCAATTATTCATACCTTTAATGGTCGTTGAAACCATTACATCCGAATTGACAATGAACACAGAATATTAGGTGCATCATGCATGGTCTAATTTGTCATCATATTTTACTTTTGGTTGGGAATCAACTCGCATTTGGTTAACAGGGAGGTGTTTGTAATCCTTGCTAGGGCAAACACTCTGGAAATTTTGCTTATTAAGTGCTTCCCAAGTGAATGTCCTACCTGGCTTTTGTAGTTTTTGGGTACATATTTAATGCTATTAGGTATTTGTCTGTTGCCCCTTGCACTGGTAGAGACATATACAGTTTCTTTCACGGATCGTTTTCAATTTTCTTTCTTTATTTTAATTTGAAGATTGACTCTTCCATATGCCTTAATTTACAACTGGTTGGAGGGATACTCGTCTTTTTTCTACTTTTTGTTGGCAAGTACATATGTTACGGAGATTTTTTAGTGCCAACCAGAGATACATTATTTATTGAGGAAAAGGATTTCAAATGTTGATAACTTTCTGATTTGGATTGTTTTTTCTCATAAATTATGCTTGTTCTCTGACACGAGGACTTCTTAGTTGCTTGAAATGTAGCTTGTGTCTTAGGGAACCATTTGCACGGGCATGAATGTGGGACGGCTGTGCTGTACAATTCTCTTCAGATGTAAATTGTTGATAGATCTCATTTGTACCTAATTTTTTTATTTAATTGTCAGATTGGGGCAATGTACTTATCATTACTTATTTTTCCACATTTTTCATTTGGTAACCTAGTTGGAGCTTTTCATGATATAGGAAATTCACTTCTCTATCCCCGCATCTTTTTCTGATTTTCATTGTTAATAGCTCAATATCTTGTTGGACTCTGATTTTTGTTTCTGCCAACTGCATCCTGCTAAATAATTTGGAATGATGCCATAAAAATACAATTTATCGCTTTTCTGTTCACAATTTTGTCGAACCTGCAATGTGGAAACAAGTTCCACCATCATTTATCAGCATTTAATTTCCATCTTGTCTTAAACTGATATTAGTAAGTGCCTGAAAATTTTGGTTGACCTAGTATTAATGTAGCACCTTTTGTTCAAACTAGTTTTCATATTTTCTTACCCAGAAATGAACAAAAAAACTTCTGCATGTGTTTTAACTGTTTTTACATTATATCTGCAATAAGAAGTCTCACTTCATATTTGTACCTGTTCTAAGGACTCCAAGTTCAATTGTGCCGTCAACTTTGAATAAATTTTAGATGGAAGTGTATTTAGTTCTGTTATTTTGTCTGCCTTGTTTTAGTTTTCCATTTTGTTGAACTTTTATCTGTATTGGTGCTATTCATGCTTCCAGAATACATGCCAGGAGGAAGTCTCTATGATTACTTGCATAAGAACCACAATGTACTGAAGCTGGCGCAGTTGCTGAAGTTTGCTATAGATGTTTGCAAAGGGATGGAGTATTTGCATCAAAATAACATTATTCATAGAGATTTGAAGACGGCAAATTTGTTGATGGACACTCGCAATGTGAGTTATTTCAAAATATTTGCCTTGAATGAACTTATTAACAGAATGCCTACTCATTATTGATTGCAGTTACTCTTTGGCTTTTTATTAGAACTATTAGTGAAATTAAAACAAAAATGAACAGGATCATAACGGCTTCACTATGACTGAAAGTATTTGAACATTGTTTCAAGGTTGTCAAGGTGGCAGATTTTGGAGTTGCTCGCATCCAGAGTGAGGAGGGAGTGATGACAGCAGAGACTGGAACGTACAGATGGATGGCACCTGAGGTATGAATATGTTAACCTTAGTACATTCTTACCCAAACAAAGCTTTTTATCCTTTTCTTGTTCTTTCCTTTTATTTTGATTTGTATCAAATGTTTGATCTGCACTGGACTGTCATAAGGTTATAAACCATCAACCATATGACCAGAAGGCAGATATATTCAGTTTTGCTATTGTGCTCTGGGAGCTGGTGACTGCCAAGGTATTTTCTGAATTGAAGAGCACACTAGGGTTTTAGTTCAACTTTAGAAGTATAATGGTGATTTCTTTGGTGATAATTCTTAATCTTAAGTTTTACATTGGTTTTGCAGGTACCGTATGATACAATGACTCCACTACAAGCAGCGCTGGGAGTGAGACAGGTTGGACACACATCTATTTCTACATATTGTATATACATGTCGAGATATTTCCTATCTGTAATCATGTTTTGGTTGAAGTTGAATCTGGGTGTCTTTGTTTTAGGTAAATGACAATGTCTTTCCTTTTCGCTAACTTCTTTACTTTTACTTCATCTTTGCATCTTCACGAGTTTCATGCGCTAATACCTTGCCATTTGAATGTTCGAAAATATAAATTACCCACATTTAAATAAACATCTATCATTTGGACTGGAAAACCAAAGCAATCCTTAATTAGGAGATATGGTGTATTAACAGGCACAATTAAAATATATGAAATATATCTAGATTCAAAGAAATGTGAAATTGGAAAAGTTGAAACGGCAAATACTCCTCTGGCTGAATGGTTATCCCTTTGTAGTCTTGTGAATTCCTGACGTTTCTAGTTTTCAGGGTTTGAGGCCTGATCTTCCTGAAAATGCAAACCCAAGACTGTTGGAGTTAATGCAGAGATGTTGGGAAGCAGCTCCTGAAAAGCGGCCTTCATTTTCAGAGATAAAGGTTGAGCTTGAAATTCTTCTCGAAGAAGTTCAGGTATAGTCATATAGCACTTTCTTGCCCTCATTTAAAACCAAATCATAATCTAATATACCTCATTAAGACATTCATATGCCAGGAAACTACCGAGGCGGTTAATGGCAGCTGAACGATTCCTGTATCGAGAATTCTAACACGCACATTTTGACCAATTTTAGTTCTACTTTGGTTTTTCACTTGAGGATCAGTTAAAAGAGGTTTTCTTGAACAATGCAAGGGAAACAAATTCTCGAAAGCTGTGCGGTGAACATTGAGAGATGCGAGAGAGCATGATACGTATAATTTTGGTACTAATAGCAGTTCCTTTGGTTGACAGGCTTCCAAAACCAACTTGTAAAGCAGTTTGAGTATACTTTACAAGAAAGATACATAGTAACTTATGCTTATGTGGTCATTATAGCTTCTTGTTCGTTCTCGCCGCGCATGACCAAATATTATACATTAGAGGTTGTAAAAGTTTTGCGTGTAGATGTAGTCAACGCTGGTCAGCAAAATGGGTTCTGTAGTACCTACGCCCTGGTGCTTGCGTTGCTCAAGATTTCATGTCCAACCTTCTTAGAGTGAAAAAACCAGTTTGACATTTGGTTCACGCATTTGCTTCGTTGCACCTGTAAAATTCTTTTCGATCATATAATCGTATCTGGCGTTCCATTTCGTTGCCCGTCTATATTTTCCTTATAATTGATGGTATACTTGCAACTGTTTTGGCAAGATAAGATATCCTGTCTTAATTATGATATTCTTATCATATTTTCTTAAATCTTATTTTTACATTTATATGAATTTTACATAAATATATGAATGAGAATTAATAGAATATCGATAAGATAAAGTACATTTAAAACATAGAATTTGAGGCATTCTTGCCTTTTTTTTTTTGAATACAAAGGAAATAACAAAATTACATATGCGTCTGGCCCCTGTGGTACATATAGCCTTGCCGGTCCCGCTGGAGCAGCATTTTCGTTTCAGTAGGGGGTTCTAGAAGAGTATATTTGCCTGGGTGTGCGCTCCTGGCGAGATGAGCTAAATTATCTGCACTCTGATTGCCCTCCCGATAGACATGTTGGATCCGCGTCTCCCAATCACGTCCCAGCATCGCTTGAATTTCTTGCACCAAAGGAAAATCATTAGTAAATAGTGGAGCGGAAGAAGAGAGGATATTAATAACCTCTAAGGAGTCCATTTCCAGCAAAATTTTCCGAAAGCCCCGGTCCTAAGCCAATGTAAGCCCCACATAAGCTCCGCGCAGCTCAGCGTGCAAAGGCGAGTTGCCTTGAAACTTCGTGATAAAACCCCCACACCACTGCCCATTGCAATCCCGAAGGAGTCCTCTAGCCGTTGCTCCGGATGAGTCAGGGTGGATCGCACCATCTGTATTCACTTTTATCCAACCCTCTGGTGGGGGCGTCCAGCCGACGACTTGCCCGACAGCCAGCCCCGGCGGCCTGACGGCGCGGCTTGTCACCATTTGGGCTGTACGGATTCAGTCATCATAATCCAGCACCAGGCGATGCCCGTTAATAGGCCACTCAAACTCTGCCTCGAAAAGACATTTGTTTCGCCACCGCCAGAGATACCATCAGGAGACGCCAAATGTTAACGCCCATCCAATGTCCTGGTGGGTAAGGTTTGTGAGCAACCAGGTGTCTTCCAGGAGCTGAATGAACCGATTCATCTGCACTGTTGGGACTAACTGCCGCCAGACATGTTGAACCCTGGGGCAGTCGTGGAAGGCATGCAGAGTTGTCTCTTCTTGACCACAGGTTGGGCAACTGCTATTCGTTGTGAAGTGCCGCCGAACCCTCTGATGGTTAGTCATGAGCTTTCTGTTAGCTAAAAGCCATAGAAACGACCGAATGCGTTAAGGCCCAGGCTATTTCCATATCACTGTCCAGATTTGACGGTGGACCCCCGAAGGGCAAGCTGTGATTAGGTCATAGGCTGAGGCCACGGTGAAACCCTTTCGGTCATTGGGACCCCACAGAATTTGGTCCACCCCTCTATGGCCAGCAGGGGACCGAGTCTCCTCCAGAGCGGCACACACTTGGGTGGGGAGGTACGGCGAGATAAGGTCCCATTTCCAATGTCCCTCTTCATCCACAAAATCGGACACACATTTAACGAGCAGATCCTTCGGTATGCGATGCGTGGCTGCCTGAGCGAGAGGACCCCAATTAGGCAACCAGTTGTCAGTCCAAAACAAAATGCGATGACCCTCACCCAGATTCCAACTGATGCCGCGACGAACGTACTTCTAGGTAGCGGAAATCCCCCGCCAAACGGTCGAAGCGCCTTGCGTTGGCAATTAGAGAGGTATGGTGTGCATATTGAGCCGATATTTGGCTCGGAGACACTGAACCCAAAGCGCTGTTGGGTTAGTGAGCAACTCCCACCCCAATTTGGTAAGAAGGGCATCGTTGGTGACTCGAATGCTCTTGAGGCTGAGGCCGCCCATTGATTTCCGCTGACAGACAGTATCCCAACTGACGAGATGTGGTCTGCTCTGCTCATCCCGGGACCTCCAGACGAAATCTCTCATCAATTTCTCTAATTCATCGCATAAATGTCTGGGAAGCCTCACAGTTTACATTGTATACTGTGGCAACGAGGAAATGATCGCTTGAGTTAGCGTGACACGTCCAGCTAGCGATAATTCCTGAGCACGCCACCCTGCTAACTTGTGCTAGACTTTGTCGATTAGATACTGATAGGTGTTGCGACTGATACGCTCATGAATCAAAGGGACCCCTAAATACTTGCCTAGATTAGAGGAAAGTTGGAACCGCAGTTCCTAGCTAATCATATGCGCATTGACCGGCAGAACATTCTGAGAGAAAAAGATGCGAGTTTTCTGCTGATTCACTTTTTGGCCCAAGGCTCCACAGAAGAGCTCCAAGATGGTATTAACCACTTTCGCCTGAGCCATAGACGCTTCGCCGAAAAGGACGAGGTCATCTGCGAAAAAAAGATGTGAGATGGAGGGCCCAGTACAACCCCATTTAAACGGTTTCCATATCCCGTGGCCTACTGCATGGGAAATCAGATGGCCTAGACGCTCCATGCAGACGACAAAGAGGTATGGTGAAAGTGGATCTCCCTAGCGGATACCTCACGTGGGAGTGAAAGGGGCCGACAGTTGGTCATTCCAGGCCACCTGTATGGACACCGTGGTGATGCAATGCATAATGGTACGGAGCAGATAGTGAGGTACTCCAAGTTCCACGAGAGTATCTTGGATGAAATCCCAGGCCAATCGATCATACGCTTTTTCTAAGTCCACTTTAATAGCATAGTACCCCTGCGCTATAATGATATTATCCGTGGGTTGCCGGCTGGGAATAAAATTGCATTGGGTATTAGCCACCACATGATCAAGGTGAGGCTTCAGCCTATTGACAATGACTTTAGTAATGGTCTTGTACAGCACCGAGCAGAGGCTGATAGGTCTGAATTGGGTAAATATACTTCGGGGATGGGACTTTGGATATGAGCACCAACATGGTTTGGTTCAATTCCCGGTCCCATCGTTCCCCCGTGAAGATGCTCTGAATAAAAGAAACAACATCAGGACCCATAGTCGCCCATTAGGACTGAAAAAAGAGGGCCGTGAACCCGTCAATGCCGGGAGCTTTATTCGGGTGCATCCCCATGATCGCCGATTTGATTTCGTTTGCCTGAACTGGTTGGCTTAAGACTTCAATATGCTCCTTATCTAGCCTAGGGAAAGCTCCAGTGGAGGGAAATAGTGTCGTGCGGGGCGCGTCAGCGGTGTAGAGATCCGCAAAAAAATTGCGAGCCATGTGCCGCAATTGATCAGGATCTGTGATTGGATTATTATGTTGATCAAATAAACGAACGATCGATAAAGCCTTCCATTTGGTTCTCGTAAGCGTGTGATAATAGCGCGTATTACGATCCCTGTGTGAGATCCAATCACAACGAGCTTGTTGGTGCCAATAAAGTTCCTCTTCGCAAAGGACTTGGACCAGCTCGTCGCTCAGATGAGTCTCCAAATCTAGGAGAGAATTGGTGTCTGCATACTGCATGGTATGTTGGATTCCCTCTAATCTAGCGAGGAGCCGTCTTTTCCTATGGAAAATGTTACCAAACACAGTGCGATTCCACTGCTGACATATTACCTAATAACAGTTTAATAGATGTAGTTTGGTACGGGGAATTGAGGAGAAATGCGTGATTTATTTACAAGCATGTGGACAAAATTTCCACATTTTGACAGCTGATGATGAGATGTCTCGTCCCTGGAAATCATCCTCCTTGCAGCGGGCAAGACAGCTTTTGTTAGGACACCCAACCCATGTTACGACACCGACAAAAGCTCCATTAGATTTTCCAGACTCAACATATAAATTATAACTCTCGGTTTTGCTGCAGACTAGATAGTAAAAATAAAAGGAAGTTTGATCAACGACACCAACTCTCTCTTTGTTACTATCAATCTTTTAAAAACCGGACAGGAAATCGAACTAGTCTAAGAAAAGGTTTAAGGTTTAATATTCAACCGGTAGTGAACCGCTATAAAACTGGAATATAATGAATAAGATGAAAATTTTATAAGAATAAATAAAAATAAAATATTTTATTGATATAAAAAATACACCAATATCTATTATTATATAATGAACTAAAAATAAATAAATATGAGTCCAATATAAAACTTAAAATAACAATAAAAATCAAAATTGTATTTTTGAAGGAGGTTGCGTCTTATCATCATCAAAAGCTCCAAATTCTCCAACGCTATTTAAAGATTCGTAAACTACGCTTTCGTCCAAAATATTTGCGTCAACTTCTTTTACTGCATTAAAATAAATTACAAATTAGTAACGTATGAAATTATTCTCGATTGTAAACTTGTAATACAGTATAATTTTAACTTAAATATAATCAAAATAAAATATAAACTGACCATCAGTAGATGTTCTTAATTCATTCGTTGAGACGAACACGTTTTTTCATAAATGGTCCTTTCAAGTTCATTATAATAAAGATCAGGCAATGGTTCTTCTTCTTCGATCTAAAAATTAGTATATTCAATACAATCAATATCAACTGGATCATATGTTCTCTTCTTACTAAGCGCTCTGAATACATAATAGAGCAATTATAAAGTCAATAACAAAAATAAAATTATTGAAATAAAAACAAAAATATAAAATACATGTTCTTCGTTCGCAGATTATAAATAACGTAAACAAGGTCATTAAGTCTTTGATGTTCCAAACGATTTCGTTTCTTTGTATGAATACGGTAAAAACACTCCAATTACATTCACAACCTGATGCAGAAGCTGTTTGATTGAGTAGCCTACTAGTGAGTTTTCTCAATGTTGGAGTACTGTCACCGAATAATCTCCACCACTCATCTGCATTTTAAATTAATAGTTATGATAAAAATATATATTAATGAATTAAAATTTGAAAGTATAAAACTTACCTAGCTGCATTTTTTTCATCATCAATTCTCTCTTTGCTGATGGTCTAGCAAATCTCTCTAAACCTTCACGATACAATTTAATTTCATTTATCGCTTGTGATTACTCTTCGCTAGAGAAAATACCTTTGTATTCAATCACATCAAACAAACTACCCATAATATTACTTGTACCTACTTCTCCACTATATAAGCAATAAGGATTGAGAAAATAAGCTGCTAAATGGATCCTTTGAGTAAGATACTTATCCCATTGTCGATCAGTAATATCTATATAAGGCTTGTATAATTTCTTCTTCCCTTTAAAAAGATTTATAATTGTTTTGTGAGCTCTATATATACCGTCATATATATACCCCAAAGATGGCTTCTCATTTGAGTCAACAATCCTCAACAGCCGTATAAGCGGAGCCACATTCTTTACAATGATCAAGCAAGCATCCCAAAATTTATTATCTAGAATAATAGCACAAACTTCTTTTCTTTTTTCACTCTTTGATAATTTATGACTTGAAAAGTGTTTACTTGCCACCAAATTTTGAAGTAGTTGCTTATGTTGATAAACACTTTTCAAAGTAATAAATATAGTTGCAAACCTGGTAGCAGCGAGATGCACGATCTCAACCTAATCTTCTTGCTTTTTTAACCAAGACAAAAATGTGACATGATTATACACAAAAATTGTGATCTTAGATGTGTGTGAAGCAAGACTAGAAATATGATTCATACCACCAATATCTTTTAAAATAAGATTTATACAATGAGCAACACATGGAGACCAATAAATATGCATACTTTGATTGCAATAAGTGCCCAGCTGATAAATAATTAGCTGCATTATCTATTACAAAATGCACAACATTCTTTAGTCCAACCCACTTAATAATTTCAGAGAATAATTCAGATAAAGTATTAGCACTTTTTACCATGTCAGAAGCATCAACAGACTTGATAAAAGTTGTTCCAATATTACAATAAACCAGGAAATTAATCAAGGTTCTTTGTCTTTGATCAATCCACCCCTCTGCCATAATAGTGCATCCTGTTGATTCCCAACTAGATTTATATGCATCTACAATTAATTGTCAATCTTTTTTTAAATCTTGAAGCAAAGGCACACGCAACTCACAATAAGATGGTACCTTAAATCCTGGGCCTATTGCTGTTGTAGCATCAATTGCTTCTTGAAAATATGGTGAATTTAAAGCATTTAAATGAATACACGAATGATACAACCATCTAGCCCATGCTCTTTTACATCTCAAAACAACATCCTTATCAACCATCAAACTTTTTAGACTAAATTGACAACCAGGAGTAGTTCTTAGAGAAAAATAAGAATCTATGTCAATAGTAGCTTTTCTTTTTCCTTTATCTAATGCTTGTGGTGTTTCATCATCTCCAAAAAATATATTATGAGCCTCTTTATTTTCCTTTTTCTTTTTTACTTGTTGCTGCAAATATTTTCCAATCATATCACGCACATCAAGTGACACTTTTTTGTAAGGAGCAATATTACCCTTAACACCAGCAAGATGTTCTTTCATTCTAAAAATTCCTCTCTCTTTAAATATTCTACTGCAAAACATACAGTTATATTAAACATTCCCATCAGATGCTTGAGAGAAAGAAAAATAATTCCATGTTGGATCGGACTTACCACGAGTAGAGGATGATTCCATATTTTCCATTATGATTTAACCTAAA
>JAOSBN010000002.1:8949199-8961965 GCA_027563595.1 Erythroxylum suave | reverse complement strand
GATAACATAAGAGGAATATCAATGTCCATCTTTAGCTTTGCCATGTCTTAAACAATTATTAAATACAATCAACATGACCATACAATCTCTATCCTTTCACTGCCACCACACCCGAAAGAATTGAATCAAAGAAACAAATCAAAAGCTGAACGCTAAACAAAATAACTCACCCCCAGAAGACAAATCCATAATAGAAACAAATACCATAAGTCATAATAGAAACAAATACCATAACAAAAACAAACCAAGAGTAGAAAGTAGAAACACAACAAAATGATACTCACTTAAGAAAAGCTCTCAGTCTCTCACTTAAGAAAGCTCTCAGCCACCTTGAGTCAACAAAAAAGATCACAGAGGCCAACAATAAGGTGTCTCTGAATTAATGAAGATGAAGGCTACAGAAGTATATAGTAATGCCAAATAGAGTATATATAACCCAACTATCAAAATCAGAGATTGAAATGAAATGGAGTTCTAACTATTCCAGAAAACTAATTAATCAATACTAGTGATCCTTATCTCCTTATCTGTTAACATATTGAAACAATAACACATAACAATGAAACTTGAATAAAACTATCACTGCCTTATCCTTATCTCATAACAGAAACTTGAATAAAATGAACTCCATACAAATTGGAGCTCTATATGAATTATGAAATGTTCTTCCGTCCTCTGGCCCAGCAATAATTCTCTCCAGGGCATCAAATATCTCGTCTTTACTAATTTCCTTAAGGTCACGCCTAGCCACAAGAATGGTCGCCTAATTCATCAGGTTCTGCAAACCATAACTTGAGCTAACAGAAGTTCAAAGCTATAACTAATCTGTAATCTGCAATTTAATACCTTTAATAGGAAGAAGCCAACAAGCACCTAAAATATCTTCACTCCACCAACAACATCGGGCCTATCCAGTATCCACAGTAACTTGTCTATCAAACTTGCGAGGCCTTAGCAAAATAGCATCAAGAACATTAAGAACGTCAAATCTATTAGTTGCAGCCAAAACAATAACCCCTGAATTACCTGAAAACCCATCCATTTTTGTTAACAACTAGTTAATGGCTGCTCTCTTTTGTCATTCCCACCACTAAGTCCAGCCCCTCTCTGCCTACCTACCGCATCAATCTCATCAATGAACACAATTCACGGCGCTTTTGACTTTGCCTTCTCAAACAAGTCCCTCACTCTCCATGCTCCAACACCAACAAATAGCTCCACAAACTCCGAAGCCGCACAAGAAAAGAACGGCACTCTTGCTTCTCCGGCAACGCTCTTCCTAACAGAGTCTTACCAGTCCCTGGTGGTCCAATCAATAAACACCCTTTTGGAATTTTAGCTCCTAAATGGAAGATGACGGCCAGATCTGGAGAAGATGGCAAAAAGAAAGCTGATTTTGGTGCGATGGAGGCATTTGAGAAGAGAGAATAGAGAAGACGATGCTAATTTTGGTGCGATGGAGGCATCTGAGAAGAGAGAAGACGGTGCTGATTTTGGTGCGATGGAAGCATCTGAGAAGAAAGAAGAGAGAAGACGGTGTAATACTTAGGTTATTATCCGGATATCAAATAATCGATTCGTCAGAAAACTGGCCGGTTCTCTGATAAACCGACCGGTTTTTATATTCAAGGGTTATTAACTAAAACTGAATAAGACATATAGTCAGTTCAGACTATTTCCGTTCGGACCAGCCAGTCCGGTTCAATTTTTAAAACCTTGGTTACAATATTAAGTTGGAAAAATGAGTCAGAATAATGGAGAACATAAGAGTGGAGCTGGAGATAAAGACTGGAGGTAAAGATTAGGAGTGTTGACCAATAGCTAGTGAACTGTCAGAATATTTATTCATCATGCTCTTTACAATTGTAAGTTACAAATATATATTATTAGAATAGTTCTTCTATTGTTGGCTATACAAAACTAATGCCTATAATCATGCTAATGTGAAAAAGGAAAGGATTTCTTTCCATCCCTCTTCCTATGGTTTCTCCCATCTATTAATAATTTACAACTCACGCCAACACTCCTGCTCAAGTTGATGCATACAGATCCCTTATGTACAACTTGACTAGTGAGTTGTAGAACTCTTTGCTGGACACGACTTTGGTAATTATATCTGCTAGCTGGTCTTTAGAGTTGACAAATGAGAATCGAATTGTCTTAGTCTCAAGATTATAGTAATGAAGTGATGATCCACCTCCACATGTTTAATTCTATCGTGTTGAACTGGATTATGAGAAATACTTATCGAGGCTTTATTATCACAAAAGAGATTCATTTCTGATGTAAGGGCAAAACCAATCTCGTTTAGCAACCTTTTCAGCCAAAGAAGTTCATAGAAACCTTTGTCTATCCCTCGGAATTCTGCTTCTGCACCAGAGTGCTACTACCTTTTGTTTCTTACTCCTCCATGTCACAAAGTTACCACCAACAAGCATGAAATATCTTGAGGTTGATTTCCTATCTGAGATTATCCTGGCCCAATCGCATCTTTATGGCCCTCGACTTCCAAATGATTATTTTTTTGAAAACATGAGCCCTTTCCCTGGAGATGACTTCAAGTATTTCAGTATCCAAGTTACAGCCTCCATGTGTTCCTCACTTGGACAATGCATAAACTGACTCACCACGTTCATGGCATATGCAATATCTAGGTGAGTATGAGATAAATAAATGAGTTTGCCAACTAACTGTTGATATCTCCCCTTATCTGCTAGTTTTTGGTTTGGATAAATCCCAAGCTTGTGATTCTTCCGTTGGTTCTTATGGAGATGGATATAAGCAACGCACCCAAACACACGAGGTGGAAGCATCAAGACTGTAGGTAGGGGAGTATGTGTTGCACGAGCTTGTAATGGTGTTTGGAATCCCAACACTTTAGAGGGCATTCGGTTTAGGAGATACACAGAAGTAGTAACTGCATCGGCCCAATATCGAGGACCATAGGCACCTAGTAAAAGAACTCGGTGGTGTCAAGAATGTGTCGGTTTTTGCGTTCGATAACACTATTTTGTTGAGGAGTTTGAGGGCATGAATTTTCATGAAGAATGTCATGATGCTCGAAATAATTCCGAAATTGGTGATTAATATATTGACCACCATTATCCTATCGAAACACTTGAACCTTAGCAAAAAATTGTGTGCTAACTATAACATGAAAGGACTTAAACACACTGAAAACTTTATCTTTATGTTTTAGAAAATAAAGCCAAGTCATGCGAGTACAATCATCAACAAACAACATAAACCATCTAAACTTAGTCACAATAGTAATTGGAGAAGGACCCCACACATCGAAATGTATCAGGGTAAAAGGAGTATCTTGTTTATGCAAACGTAAAGGATAAGAAACTCTACGACTTTTTGTTAGAATGCAAGTTTCACATTGAAAATCTAAATGGTCTAACGGAGAAAACAAATATGGAAACATGTGTTTCATATAGGTGAAGGACGGGTGTCCTAAACGACGGTGCCAAAGCCAGGCCTTCTTCTCTTTGATACTGACATAATGTTGCATATGAGGTGCTCTACTCACACTGAAGTCTTCCATATAATAGAGTCCCGATCTCGTAGTACCACGCCCAATGATCTCCTTGGTGAGGGTGTCTTGGAGAAGACCAAAAGTAGGGTACATAAGCACAACATGATTGAGGTTAGATGTTACTTGGCTTACGGAGAGGAGCTTATAAGATAGTGATGGAACAAGTAACGTATTAGGCAGTTGTAGAGTAAGAGTTAAGGTCAAGGTGTTTGCACCTGTGACAGGGCAAATCATGCCATCAGCATTGGCGATATTGGTAAATCTCGATAAGGAAGTTTGTGTGAAATCCTTAGCGTCAAACGTCATGTGGTCAGTGACACCGGAGTTCAGCAACCATGCACCACTTTCAGCATCACTGCGTGAACTAAAACACACAAAACAAAGGTTACCTGAGTTAAGAGAGGAGGAAATATCCAAACCGTGGGTGACCAGTGGTGTAAAAGACAAGTGAGGTTCGACATTAGCCATTGCTGTGGTTCCAAGGGCCTTATCTTTGCTAGCTATGTCATGACATTTTTGTTGCTTGGAGATTAGTCCACCAATCAGGATACCCATACAACTTAAAGCACGTTTCACGTGTATGCCTTTGATTTCCACAATGGGTACATTTTAAGCCTTCAAACGACTCGCGAAATTTTTGTTTTCCATTGTGCACAGTGGATGAGGAGTTAGGAGGCCCAAGGCGAAGCCTTTTGGTGGCAAGAAAAGCTCCATAAATTACTTCTGTGCTACTAGTGTTCATATGGTCTAACGAATGGCTTCACAGCGGACCTGAGCGTATGCTTGCTCCACAGTAGGGAATGGGCAAAGCTGCAGTACGTCGCCCTCGTTCTTGTCCAGTCGGTCGTCAAGGCCATCTAAGAAGACATATACTCAGTCTTCTTGAAGGATAACATTATACTTGTGAATATCAACTGTGCACTTTATTGGATTAGGACGTCATAAGTCAATCTAATGTCATAACCCTTGAAGATCATCATAATATTGCTCCAGAGAGCCTCCAACTTGTTTAAGTTGCGTCACACGTCGTCTTAGGTCATAAACTTGAGAAGTATCACTTCCATTGAAATAGGAGGTAGCAATGGAGTCCCACATCATTTTTGCAGTAGGAAACGGAATGAAGTTTCCTATCAATGAGGAATCCATTGAGTTAATTAGCCAGTCTTTCACAATGGCGTTATTTGTGTGCCATTTGCGAAAGGAAGGATCCATTGATGGTGGTTGTGGGAAATCAACATTGTTATATCCCAACTTGTCTTTACCTGACATGTACATCTCGACAACTTGGGACCAGAGAGCATAGTTGGTACCATCCAACTTGATGCCAATTGAAGCAGCAGAGGGTTCAATGGACTGAGTGGGTGTTTGGACTTTGGTAAGAGCTTCAGTGATTCTTGCAGTGAATTCGGTAAACATGGAACTAGTTTGAGAGGCACCAGTGAGTGCTTCGTATCATAGTTAGATAGTATGGATTAGGATTTTCGAGAATAAGAAGGTTTGAACCTAGCTCTGATACCATGCAAAATATTTATTCATCATGTTCTTTACAATCGTAAGTTTCAAATATATATGATTAGAATTCTTCTATTTTTGGCTATACAAAACTAATTCCTATAATCATGCTAATGTGAAAAAGGAAAAGATTTCTTTCCATCCCTCTTCCCATAATTTCTCCCATCTATTAGTAATTTGCAACTCACACTAACATGAATATCATAGTAGAGCTGAAGATAGGAGTGATGATCATAAGTTAGAGCTTACACATTCCGATGACGTTTGATAGTAATAAAAGAAGTAAAAATATGACATCTTAATTAACGGACATATGCAATAAAATGAGTGTTGTATAAGTAACAACCGTTATAGTTATATAACAAATTCCTGAATTCTTTTTTTTCTTTATCTTTTTTTTGAGTTTTTTTCAATTTCCATAAATCTTAATTAAAAGATTGCAATTCAATTTTGACCTTAATATTTAGTATCAGTATGGAGATCCGAAACAAAGATAATGATGTTGGCAAAAGGCACAAGTAATCTTTGAAGTGACTAGAAGAAAGTATTAAGAATTAGAACGTAAAAGATAAAAATGAGATACAAAAGAAATATCTAAGATCTCAAAGAATGGATGATACAATTCTGGCCATAGGGGAATATTATCAAAGGACTAAAAGGTAAGGCTGAAGGGTCCTTGGGACATGAGTCGAAGCTTCGCAATATAACCAATATCATATACTAACAAGGCCTTGTAGGATTGAATTTCCAACTTTTAATGGAGAAAGGTTGCATAATTGGATATTTAATTAAGTGTGAGTAATTTTTTAATTTGGGTAGAAGTCTCCTTGCAATAAATTGTATAGTGAAAGGAAAATTTGTCACTAAAAATAGTAATATTAGTCACTGCTATTAACAGTGTCAAATTTTTAAAGTCGTCACCTACCATCAAAAATATCTCTGTCATTAATGAAAAAGTGACTACTTTAAAAAAAGGTCACAATTATGTAATATTTTTGTGACAAAAATATTGACACCAAAAATTATGAAATGTGTAATAAAACCATATGATCACAGTAATTTTACATATCTATGAGAATTTTATCAACAAACAATATAAAATAGTGAAAAATAAAGTCATAACAGTAGTTCATTTTATTGTGACATCATCATCACTACGAAAATAATTGAAAATAGTGACATAATATTTGTTACTCATGCTTTTTTTTATCAGTGTCCATTACTTCTTGACATTAATACTTTTTCATCACAAGTATTAAAGTTATATGTTACAATAATGTTGCGACTAAATAAACATTATATGTTACAATAAATTTATCTTTAATGTGTTCATATTTGTCAAAAATAATATTATTAAATTTAATAATTTAATTGCTTAATCGATAAAATTTTTTTTGTTGGTGGCTATAAAATAGAAATTGTCATAAATGATACAAATTTTTAGTGTGAAGATATTATTACGCAAGCAAATAAAAATTATTAGTATACATAAAATGTATAAAAATTAGAAAAATTGTACAAAATTTTAATTTCCAATATATAAAATTGGAAATTTTAATATCCAATACAATTGTATTTATTACAATCATCTCAAACTACTATGTATTAATATAAGATAAAACTCTCCAAGGTAAAATTTTTTGACTATTCTTCCAGATGAAGTTCACTATTGATTTGTTTCCTACAAAATAAATAAAAATTAGAATCAATTAATTAGCTTATAAAATATTAAGCTATAAATTTAGTACTAATATTTTATAAACATATAATAATTACAATAAGAAGTAATGCTAACTATTCTAGATTGTATAAATTTATAAATTCACATAACTAGTTAAAGTATTTAACGTTGTGATACTTGAAGGATCTCTAATTAAGATAGAAGTATCGAGTAACAAACTAGAAATTACTCCAGTATTTGCCAAATGTGCAAAAACAACTGAAATTTGTTTCATTTCCGTGGCTTGCTTCTCAATATCTGCATCTTGAGCTTGACTCTTCTGACTTTGAGCTTTAATCTTTTCATTTAAAAATTTTGTGATTTCAATAAGTCTTGCAATTTGAATATCTCTTTGTCATCTGTATGTTATATGATACTTAGAGTAGGTATAGGGAAGTCTAATCAGTGCATAGAAACGTTCCAAATTATCAACCAAACAAGTAATCACATGGAATCTTTCCAATATTGATTTATAAGACAACAACAATACAAAGTTATTACACTACAATTGTGAATATAGTTAATGAAAACAAACATTTGAATATTATCAACCAAAAACTTAATCATATGGATCCTTTTAATGTCGAGATATAAGAAAAACAATAAATTTACACTACAAATGTGAGAATAGGTATGAAAAACAAACACTAGTTATTGAAAAGTTCTGGCAGAATCAACAAAGCTAACAAATGTGCATTTAACATTGCAAAAATTAAAATGAAGCTTCATGTCTAAATCCGTTCGACTCAGAGAAGCATAACCTTAAAGCATGATCAAATTGAAAAATCTTTTATGTTTGCCTAACCACCTTGGATCATAGTATATGAGGACCTACTATTTAAAGAATGATAAAAGCAATAATAAACAAGTATTTATCCAAACAATGTTTCACAATATCTTATTTTCTCACTAAATTTCTCAAGATTATAATATGTTAAAAGTCTAAGACAAGTAATCGAGTACGTGATTGACCTTTTTTAAATCAATTAAATAAATAGGATTAATAAAAACAAACGGTTAATTAAACATTTGATCAACTTCGCAATCGACTATCAAATAAAGTGCAGAAAATGTCATAAGAGAACAAGAGAAAAGACCAATCACGTGGCTGAGAAATGTGTTAGACAATTTTGTCCTTAACGGCAATATTGTCATTTTCCTATAAAGTGGACAGCTATTAATTGTAATTTTGGCTTTTCAATAAATTAGCAATTAAGTTATGTAAATTGATCTAAACAAGGGTAATAAAGTGACCCAATAAATGATCTAAATCAATAGGTCGAAGTCCGGGTGGAAAATAAATCCCTTTTAGTGTGGAATTGTTCTATATCAGACTTGTAATGGAAAGCCCGATATGGAAGCTATATATATATAAGTTAAAGTCTCCTAAAATTACTCATATCAATCGTGAGCATATGGATCTTCTGACCCGTTAAGAGAGCTTACTTATTGAGAAAATTATAGAAAGACCTAAATCACGTGTCAGGAAACACTTTTCGTAAAGGTTATGGGAGATTCGAGATTTCTTGGAGCTTAAAAACTGCATCCGAATCAGAGATGGATGCGAAATTAGGTATTCCGATTTCTGCATTTCTTTCATTTTTAACCCTTTCATATATGATCCTGGGTATGTAATAAGGTCTAGACTACGCATGATAAAGTGAGACTAACTGCTGAGTCGATTTGATCGGAATAATCAGTTGCACTATCTTCATGGGCTTCGATTGTAACTTAATCGTCATTTGAGAACTCATCCTTTCCATTATTTTTCCTGTTACCTAGTTCAAAGGATCAATAACGTAATGTTTGCCTTGGCAACTACGTCGTTTCAAAAAGATGGCGAGTCTCTCCAGATGATCAACTCTTGGGCATTCAACTTTCCCAAATACTAAGTAGATACATACAGATAGAGAGAGAGAGAGAGAGAGAGAGAGATAATATCTTTGATTTTGAAAAAAAATTCCTGCTTTAAATTTTGGGAAAAGCAGTTAATTAACTATGGATCAGTTTGGGGTTGGGTTTATTGTTTTAGTCACTTCTAACTGAGCTTCAATAAGTTTACTGGACTAATTTTTATTTTAAGGGAAATATAAGAATGATTAAATAATCTTCTAATTCCAAAATAAATTTAGGTTAAGAATTTTGCTTAATATTTTGGAATAAGATTTTTATTATATTTAACAAATCATATTTAAACATTTATTTATTTTGATTTTTATTTTGATGAAATTTCAAAGTTATGTTTAGCAAATATCTATTGATATATAGAATATTACTTTTGGATTATCAATACATGTAGTTTGAATATTTTATAAGAAAATGTTTAAATTTTTTCCAAATAATAATATTAAAGAAAATATTAAGAAGTAGTTTCTAGTCCCTAAAATTCCTACAATAATGACAAAATTAATCATTAGAGTGATTAATTTTAATATATTATTATAACAAGAAATGATTATCATTAATTTGTTATGTTTACATTAACAATAACCTTTGTAACAAAAAGTTGATGATTAAGTGACATAAAAATTTTTTGTTACAAAAATTACAAATAGTAGTGACTATAGTGATAGTTCTATTTTTTTGATAATATTAAGTAGACACTAACTAATTGAATTTTTATTAACAAAAATTTTCATCGAAAATTGTAAAATATCGTGTAACAGTAACTCATTTTGTCATAGTAAGAAAAAAATATTGGTAACTAAATAATGTGTTGTCACAACAAATAGAAAACATTAGTGACACATGGCCCATCGGATTGCGAACACATGGCAGTGCATGTATACACACAGGGGGCACGTGATCTGGCATGTGTTGGCACGCACGCATGGAGTGCATGCTCACCCCGGACCACGTGTAGTTGACGAGGCCACCACACATGACGTCATCCGTACGGACTACAGTAACCAAAAAAGAGTAAAATTTCAAAAATTTCCATAAAGTTATCCTGGGGTGTTTTTGGGTCAGTTTCCAGATCAGAGGAATTTTTAAAATGATTTTCTATTTTTCAGATTTATTATTTTGGTAATTAAATTTCGGAAAAATTTTTAAAGCTTTCATGTCTGATCCTGGGTATGTAACCGCTTTGATACCACGTGTGGAAATTTTTAAAGTGATTTTCTAATTTTTCTAGATTTGTCATATTGGTAATTGGATTCTGAAATTTTTTTTAAAGATTTTTTGAAGTTGATTTTGAGTGCATTTTCATACTCCGAATAAGACATAAGAGAAACACTTAAAGTTTCATGTCTCATGTGATAGGTTCGGTATTCAAAAAGTACGATAGACACTCTCATTGAGAATTTTTAAATAAAAGTCTTAAATAAAGTTTAAAGACGATATTTTCAGTTTTCATATGTGATTATTTGACTGTGCATTTGGTATTTTGCATTTATAATTAATTTTCGCATACATTATGCCTATATAGAATGTGAGGATGACATAAAGATGTATCCATGTGTTTGTAGACTTTCTGGGATACTGATGAGAATGTAGTCACCAAAGTGACCTTTCAAGTCAGTATTTTATATTATTCTACTCACATATTGGGGGATGTCTCTGGCTTTATATTTGGTTATTTTGCCCAAAGGTGTTGGCCTTACATAGGATTTTTAAATGTTGATAAAGACATTAGATGGAGGAAAGTCGTTGCTTAAATGATCTATTCACCCAAAGGTGGTAATGCCATGAGACTTCATAGTTTGTGCTTTCTTCGCTTTTATACGAGTGTCTAATTGTATATATTATGTATTCAACCTAAAGGTGTTTCATAATATGTGTGATCAGATTCTTGAGATAGATACTACTTTAAGTATCGTTGTTGTCCTGCATTTATATTGATCTTTACATTTTTTTATTTTTCAGTCACTTTTTCTGTGAACAACAATGCAATCACCATTAAAACCTTAAATGGTTTCAACTTCAAGAAGTGGCAGAAGGACATGGAGTGTGCATTGGAGATGGTAGACGTCAGCATGGCCATGTGCATCGAAAGACCTTCCCCACTTACGGATGTCAGCATATAAGCTGACAAAGCAGTGAAGGCAACCTGGGAAAGGTCAAGTAGGACGCTCTATTTAACTATTAAGACGTCGACACCTGATCATTTGTTGAGTGGATTGCTAGACACGACCATAGTGAGGAAGTTCATAGACAACATATCCCAGAGGTACAAGGTATCTTCTCATGCTGAGCAAAGTGCCTTGATTAAGGAACTGTTCTCTATGAGATATACTAGAGAGGGAGGTGTTCGAGAGTATATCATCTGGATGGTGTACCTTCAAAGCAGGCTAAAGGCACTTGATATACCGATTACTGACTTGCTTATAGTGCATCAGGCATTAAACACCCTTCATCAGGACTTTGAGATGTTGGCCACCTCCTACATCTCTCAGGATTAGAACTAAGACATCAATATCTTGATTTTCCTGTGTGCTACAGCAGAGGAGAAGACCAAAAGTTCTCCTCATACAGCTATATTTGCAGCAGCGAAGGGTAAGGGGAAGGCCAAACCCCAACGACCTAAGGATAAGGGTAAGATACCCAAGCCCTCTCCTCAAATTCAGAGTCAATAGACCAGCATTGCGAAGGGTCCACATCACCTAAAGGGTATGGGGTGCTTCTTTTGTAAGAAGAAGGGGAATAGGAAGTCCAATTGCCCCAAGTACAAGCTATGGAAGGTTAAACAGGAATTGTCAGGTAACCTCTCGGCCTTTATGATTCATAAATTCAATGTAGCTATAACCACTTCAAGTTCTTGGTGGTTAGATAGTGGAGCTTCTAACCATTTTGCTTCCACAATGGAGGGTTCATATCCAGGAGAAGGTCGACTAGAGGGGAGGAGAAGTTGATGGTTGACAACAATTGAGAGGTGGAAGTTTTATGTGTAGGTTATGTAGGATTAAACCTCGATACGGGATTTGTATTGTATTTACGAGACACATTTTGTATACTGCCTTTAAGACGAAACTTGATCTTTGTATCAGTTTTGGATAAAGAAGGTTGTCATTTTGTATTTGATAATTCAGTTGTAAATATTTTTATAAATACAAGATATACTGGAGTAGCCTTCTTATCCTACAAATTATATAGTATGTATCTTACTCCTAATGAAATGTATGCCTCTTCTTATGTTGCCAAACCTGTTAATCGAAAGAGAATCTTCATAAAGGACAAATCGTACATGTTGTGGCATAAATGTCTTGGCCACATTTCTAGGAAAAGGGTTAAGAGATTGATAAAGAATAACATTCTCCTAACTCTAGACTTCAGTGATTTGGAGACATGTGTCAATTGTTGTAGGGGTAAGTTGATCAGTATAAGGAAGAAGGGGTCAACTTATGCTTCAAGTTTATTAGACCTCATACATACAGATGTCGGTAGTTCCTATACGGTCACATTGTGCATTGCCAAATATTTCCTGACATTTATAAATGATTGTTCCTGTTATGGCTATGTGTTCTTGCTTAAAGAGAAGTTTGAAGTTCTTGATAAATTCAAGATCTTTAAAACTGAGGTTGAAAACTAAGTGGAAAAATCAATAAAGATAGTCAGATCAGATAGAGGAGGAGAATACTATGGTAGACATGGGGTTGCAGGGTAGGAAAAAGATTTGTTTCCCACGTATTCAAAATTAGTTGGAATAGTGACTCAGTTCATTATGTCAGGTAGTCCTGAGCAAAATAGTATGGCTGAAAGGCACAATCGCACCCGAAAGGACAGATGAGGTAAATGCAGAGCAACACTAACCTAACCGAATACCTTTAGGGTGAAGCCATCAAAAAGACATTATGTATCTTGAACAGAGTCCCAAGCAAGTCAGTATCAAAGACGTCTTTTGATCTTTGGTGAAAGCGATCTAGAAGGGGGGTTGAATAGATCGACTAAACTTTTTCGCAGAGTTCTACAAAAAATACGGAATTAATACACAATAAACAATCAAATTAAACAAATGTAAAAGAGTAGGGAAGAAAGCAAACACTGTTTTTATA
>JAOSBN010000002.1:8937531-8949099 GCA_027563595.1 Erythroxylum suave | reverse complement strand
TTGCACTTTGAACATTGGTGAAGATCACTAACTTGATTTGATTTGTAGATTTGTCAATCTTAATGCAATCCAAATTAGCTGAAATAACTTCTTAACTAGTTCTATATATTTTATTATTATCAAAACATAAAGGAATTTTAATTTGTCAACCACCATTGGTCCAACATTTGGGTTGGAAGGAAGCCAAGCCTTGCACACATTCATGTGTGGGGCTACCCTGCTGAGGTAAGGTTATATAATCCTTATGAGAGAAAATTACAATCTCATTCCACTTGTTGCTATTTAGTGGGTTATCCTAACCACTCTAAGGGTTACAGATTTTACTATAGAGAAAGAGGAACCAGAATAGTGGAATCACAAATGGCGAAGTTTCTAGAATAAAATGTCTATGATGAGGGAGGATCCTCACATCCTCCAGGAGATAGTAGGATGGATACTACGATTATTTCGTATCTGCCTCTCATATAGTCAGCTCAGGTAGATGAAGGTGCTAGTACCATGCCTATGCAGGAATAAGAACTTATACCTATTCAAGAAGAGGTTTTTAAGGTATAAGAGCATATGTAATTGCGCAAATCCACTAGAGAGACGACTGGCTATCTCATCAGATTACATAGTCTATTTGTGTAAGCAAGACTATGAAATAGGATATGTTGTGGATCCAGCTACTTTTACAGAAACCGTTTCTGGACCCCATGTGGATAGGTGGTGGGAAGCAATGAAGGATGAGATGCAATCCATGGGGTATAATAAAGTATGAGAGCTTGTTGATTTACCTCAACATTGCAGGTTTGTTAATTACAAGTGGATATTTAAAACCAAGAAGGACACATAGGATCAAGTTGAGAAGTTTATGGTGTGTCTAGTTGCTAAGAGATTCACTCAGAGAGAAGGAGTTGACTTTAGTGTTACCTTCTCTCCTATATCCTCGAAGGATGCATTTAGAGTGATTATGACAATAGTAGCTTATTATGATACGAAGCTACATCAGATGGACATTAAGTCTGCTTTCCTAAATGGTGACCTTTATGAGGAGGTCTATATGGAGCAACCTGAAGGTTTTCAGGATCAGGATGCAACTAACAAGATTTGCAAGTTGAATAAATCAATATATGGTTTGAAGCAAGCTTCCAAACAGTGGTAAGTAAAGTTTGATAAGGTTTTAACCTCATTTGGCTTTGTTGAAAACAAAGTCGAAAGATACTTATACTATAAGGTTAAGGAGGCAAAGTCATCTTCATACTACTGTATGTCAATGATATCTTGCTTGCGTCAAATGATTTGACGCTCTTGCATAAGGTAAAGTAAATTTTGGCCAAACATTTTGACATGAAGGATTTGGGTGAAGCATCTTTTGTCCTCGGTATATAGATTCATCAGGACAGATCTCAACACTCATTGAGGCTCTTACAAAGTGCATACATTGTGTGAGTGCCATGAAGGTTTAATATGGTTGAATATAGACCTATTGTAGTACCTATCTCTAATGGAGAGAGATTATCTTTGGCATAGTGATCAAAGAATGAGGTCAAGAGAGAGGTTATGAGGAATGTCCTGTACTCTAGTGCTATTGGTAGCCTGATGTATGCCCAAGTATGCACTAGACCGGACATTACATTTGTTGTTGGACTGTTAGGTCAATATCTGGCTAACCCAGGTGTGGGCCATTGGAATGCAGTCAAATGAGTGTTGAGATACCTAAAGGGTACCACGGATTATACGTTGAAATATAAAAAAGCCAACCATTTGAGCCTCATAGGGTATACGAACTTCGATTTTGCTATGTGTCCAGATTATCGCAAATTGACTTCAGGATACATTTTCGTGTTGGTAGATGGTGTGGTATTATGGAAGAGTGTCAAGCAGACACTGGTGACTTCCTCAATCATGCATGAGAGTTTGTTGCATGTTATGGAGCTACTACACAAGTGGTTAGGCTCAGAAACTTGATTTATGAGTTGTTTGTTGTGGATTTGATTCCTAAACTCATGCAGTTATATTGTGATAATCTTGCTACAGTGTCGTTCAATAACAACAACAAGAGTATCACTAGGTCTAAGCATTTGGAGGTCAAGTATTTGACCATAAAGGAGTTGATACAGAAGGGTGATGTTGAAGTGGATCACATCAGGATTGAGGAGATGTTAGCCGATCCGTTGACTAAAAGACTTCGCCCACTAGTATTTATTAGACATGTATCTAGTATAGACGTGTTAAAGTCCTTAGACAACAATAGTTAGGGATCATTGTATTTTGCTCCTTAAATGTGTTTACATTTTGTTGTATTATGACATTATGGTTTTTAATTAATAAAGATGATCATATTTTTTTATCTTTAGTAATAACTATTCTTGTATATAGTCATAATATATGTGAAAGTCTTAAGATTTGTGTTGATCTTAAGCATTTTAAAGGTCATTGGGCATTTATAAAGATTGACCTTGAGCCTATGTCATTAAACACATACAGTTTATATAGATATCCTTAAAGTTTCATATAACATAACGGCATACAAGTTTTTAATCTCATAAAGATTTCTAATGTAATTTAGCATTTGGTTGGAGAACATAAAAGTTTTCTCCAATTCTGTTTAGCATATAGTGAGAGGAAACAAGTTTTCTCTAATGTTGTTTAGCATTTAGTGAGAGAAAACAGGATGTCTCTATTGTAGTTTAACACATGCAGTTTAGCATAAAGTTAGAGAAATTGAGACCTACAAACGAAGACGTTACATTTAGATCATAAAGGTATCATCCTAGTCTGTCACACTCCATTTTCCCATTTATGTTAGTAAGGTATTAGATATTTTTGATTATATTGGACCTCTGTTACACATGACACATGTGTTTGATATTTTTTGGTATCGAAAGCCTTGCAGGACAGAATGTTAGACTTCCATTACCTTTAGATCAAATGTTTTTTAAAGTTTGGTATTAATACAGTAGCGTAACTTAACCAAGGTTTCAAATTGTTTTGAACTTGAATAAAACTGCAATTAATAATTGTCAAAGGGAGAGAATGTTAAACAATTTTCTCCCTAAGGGCAATTTTGTCATTTCCTATAGTGGATAGCTATAATTGTAATTTTGGCTTTTCATTAAATTAACAGTTAATTTACGTAATTTGATTCATACAAGGGTAATAAAGAGGCCCAATAAATGATCTAAATCAATGGGTTAAAGTTCAGGTGGAAGATGAATCTCTTTTAGTGTGGACTTGGACCATATCAGACTTGTGCTGCGAAAGCCCGATATGGAAGCTATATATATATAGGTTAAGGTCTCCTGTATTTGCTCATATCAATCGTAAGCATACGAATTTTCTAAATGATTAAGAAAGCTTACATATTGAAAAAAATGTAGAAAGATCTAAATCACGTGTCAAGAAACACTTTTCGTAAAGGTTCCAGGAGATTCGAGATTGTTTGGAGCTTGAAAACTACATCAGAATCAGAGATGGATGTAAAATCAGGTATTCCGCATTTCTTTCATTTTTAACCCTTTCATGTATGATCCTGAGTACGTAATAAGGTCTATACTACGTATGTCAAAGTGAGACTATTTGCTGAATCGATTTGAATAGTCAGTTGCATTAACTCCATGGGCTCCGATTGCAGGTAAATCGTCATTTGAGGACTCCTCCTCTCCATTATTTTTCCCATTACCTAGTTCAAAGGATCAATAAAATAATGTTTGCCTTGACAAGTGCGTCGTTTTGAAAAGATTGTGAGGTCTCTCCAAATGATCAACTCTTGGGCATTCAACTTTCCCAAATACCAAGTAGATACATATATATATAGAGAGAGAGAGAGACAGAGAGAGATAATATCTTTGATTTTGAAAAATAAAATTCCTGCTTTAAATTTTGGGAGAAGCAGTTAATTAACTATGGATCGGTTTGGGGTTGGGTTTATTGTTTTAGTCACTTCTAACTGAGCTTCAATAGGTTTATTGGACTAATTTTTATTTTAAGCGAAATTTAAAAATGATTAAATAATCATCTAATTCCAAAATAAATTTAGGTTAAGAATTTTGCTTAATATTTTGGAATAATATTTTTATTATAGTTAAACATTTATTTATTTTGATGAAATTCCAAAGTTATGTTTAGCAAATATCTATTGATATATAAAATATTACTTTTGGATTATCAATATATGTAGTTTGAATATTTTATAAGAAAATGTTTAAATTTTTTCCAAATAATAATATTAAAGAAAAACCATAAGAAGTAGTTTCCAGTCCCTAAAATTTGTACAATAATAACAAAATTAATCATTAAAGTGGTTAATTTTAATATGTTATTATAACAAGAAATAGTTATCATTAATTTGTTACGTTTATCTTGACAATAACCTTAGTAGCAAAAAGTTGATGATCAAGTGACATTATTTTTTTCTTACAAAAATTACAAATAGTGACGACCATAGTGATAGTTATGTTTTTGTGACAATATTAAGTAGACACTAATTGACTGAATTTTTATTGACAAAAGTTTTCGTCAAAAAAAGTAAAATATCGTGTGACAGTAAATCATTTCGTCATAGTAAGAAAAATATTAGTAACTAAATAATGTGTTGTCACAATAAATAGAAAATCTTAGTGACTAACATATGTTTTATCACAATTACAATTCATTGGTAGAACTTAGTGATAAAAGAAAATTTGACACTATCAATAATTGTGAAAAATATTAAATTGTCGCAATTATCATTATATTAGTGACAAAAAAATCACCATAGTTAATCAAAACAATAGTGTCGATCAATTGCTTTGTCACAAAAAATCTCACATATGTGATAAAATGATAGTTAGTCACAAAAAAGTTATCACTAAGAGCTTATTGGGTTTACCTGCTGGAATAGATATGAAATGTTATTGTTATTGTTATTGTTATTGTTATTATTATTGTTATTATTATTGTTGTTATTATTATTATTATTATTATTATTATTATTATTATTATTATTATTATTATTATTATTATTATTATTATTATTATTATGATCTTCTTATTATTATTATTATTATTATTATTATTATTATTGGAGCATTCTTCAATTTTTTATTAGTGACCCTGAAATTGGGGGTCCAAAGAAAGATGGATGCATTTTTAGAGAAATAAATTGTAGAACAACTTTTAAGCATGTATTTAAGCAAGGAATGCTCGACATCAAGCTTTCTTCTGATTATTTTTCTGTGGCCACCATTTGTGACCTTTAACTTAAGATATCTGCTTTAGATCAAGAACAGAAGCATTGTTTCATATATTATGCAATATATGAACTTCAGATCTTTTGTCATCAAATCTATAGTTGGATTGAGACTTGGGCCACTCGGGTCTGAATGATAAAACCAATCCTAGCAATTGTAATTATTAAATAAATAAGAAAATTATTCATGTACTTTATTTTACAACATTAACAGATACATAAGAAAAAACAAATATATGGAGTTTGGACAGCCATCTCTTAGACCAAATTTTATTCTCCATTATTTTTCGAACCTTGATTAACTCTTCATCAGCTGCAGCAACTGCTTCAAGGGCAGTCTTGTCATCTCCAATCACCTCTTGCTCAACCAGAAGAACATTAATATTTTTAGGTACAGGAATCTTTCTCCAAGTAAGAAGCTTTAATAATGTAGATTTTCCCTTTCCATTGGGTCCAACCAAACCACATATCTTTCCATATGATATCTTCACTAATGCATTCTTCAAAAGTTCCTTACCTTGTGCGGAGACAGAAAAGTTTTCTATTATTATGTCTTTGACATTAACATCAGCTTCATTACTGCATTCAAGTACTGAAGTCTGACTACCAACAACAACAAAAAAACCATCATGATCATCCCTCTGAAGCCTTTTGTTTGGTATGTTCCGCAGCATGGACAACAAGTAAATCCTTCTTTTTCCCTTTAAAAGATGATTATGCAACGTAAAATGACTTCAAATCATGCACAACATAGTAAAAAATTTATTTAAACGAACTTAATTGCCAATAATTGCACTTAAAACAAAAAGAAATTTGCAATCCTAAAGTTCCCAAAGCATAATAGGATGAATTCTGGTATCACAACCTTAAAGCACTAGAAATTACACTCAACATAACAAAAACAATAACCCAAAGAATCATTGTCAACAAACTATTAGAATATCCCCTATCATTTCCTTACCTAAAACAAACTCACAAGTCCTAAGAGTTAACCCACAATTGGATTGCAACAAAGCCACTTAGTTCAAATAAGATCTTAAAGACTTTTCCGCAAGATTCAGATCTCGATCTAACTCCTAACTAAAAAGTTCACATACACATAAAGAAATGACTGTAAAAACCTAGACAAATCGATAGTGTGACGCAGAATGAGAGAGGCTTACTTGCTTCAGGGAGGAGGAAACCTAGAAGACAACGATAGATGGGAAGAGGCTATTGAAGAAGAGAAAACTTATGGCTTTTACTTCAGGAGTTAGATCCTCCACTATTTATTCACTCTCTTCCCTTTCTTGTTTTCTCTTTGACCTAGTTCATGTGGTTTTTGGACATGCAAATTGAGGAATGAGACACGCAGTGGAAAGAGTGAACGAGAGGGACAGACACTCATCTAAGAGGGAGAAGGACATTGACGATCGAAGGTTGGGTAGGAACAGGCGCTTGAAAAAATAGTGAAAATGAGGGGCGATGGAGGAAAAGAGCCTTCTTGAATCGCCTAAAATACGCTAGAGAAGATAAGGATACTTTTGTCCTCAATTTTTAATATTCATTCTAGACGCAAGCTGAATAGCTAAAGGCATGCTTAGGGTTGGCTTTAGTTTTTTTGCAAATTCAAGGAATATCTAAACCTAGGATTATCTATTCTGAATATTGTTTTCAACCAAACAAGTTAATAACTTATTATTAGGAATAGAAGAGGAATGGAATTCTTATTCCAATCAACCAAATGCCCCTAAATGTCTTAACTCTTCTAAAAATTAAGTTTGGAATAGTAGATATACATTTGGAAAGAGAAGCTTTGGCATGGTATCAACTTTATATGAGGAATAGAATAACCATGATGGTTCCTAGTTAGAAAAAATACACCTTAACTTTAGAATAGAGGTTTTGGAGAGTCAGTTTTCAAAGATTCAGTTGGTCATTTAAAGGATTTGAGGACAGGCACAATAAAAGAATCTTAAGCCATATTTGATCTTTTAACACATAAATTGATGATGTTGGAAACAAACTTGGTAATTTTGTTTTTAAAGCGGGTTAAAGCTAAAATTGAATACCACATGAAGATATGGAATCCTAGAAACATAAATCACAACTATGATTTAGCAAAACCCTGAATTGATACCTAGAACTAAAAGTATGAGGGCGCATAGAAAGACAAGGGCCACAAGTAGCAAGGAGCTTGATGAAAGAAGGGCCAAAGGTCTTTGTTTTAGAGTAATGAGAAGTTTGTGTTGGGAAATAAATGCAAGAAAAGAATGATGCATATGTATGTAATCGAAGACGAGGAAGTGAATATAAAAGAGATGAGTGAATAAGGAAATAACTAGCTACCAGCCTTGTCATTGAAAGCAATAGGTGGCAATACCCATAATTTCCAAAGAATCAAGTTACAAATATTTTGATTGATAGAGAGAGCATCCATAATTTTATATATGAGAAAGTGATTGAAAAAAAGGATGAGGGACTAAAAGAAATTAAACCCTTAACAATTGTAGTAGGTGTTGGATTAAATATTATATGTAAAAAGAAATATAAGACCTTTAAGTGGTACTTGAATGGCCAACAATTTGACTGTAATATATTGGTAATTAATGTAGGAGGAAGCGACATAGCGCTAGGTGTGTAATGGTTAGAGACCTTAAATTTTACATTTTTCAATTATAATGAAGGATCTATACGATTTATTTGGAATGGAAGAATATTAGAATTAATTTATAATCAAGTTGGAGGACTATCGTAAAATGATACAAGAAAACGGAGAAGAGGATGAGAAGTAAGTTTGCAGTTTCCTAGTGTTACATAGTCTAATAATGTAAAATAGAGTGCTTCACCATAATGTTTTCTTCAAACAATGTGCTTAGAGCCAACTAGAAAGAAAGTGATCATTAAAGGAATAAGAGAATAACTTAGCAAAGAAAAATGGAAGTCATTGTTACATTTATAGCTTAAGCATATATACTTGTTTTTATTTCTTATTTTTTATATTTAGGTAGCTTATTTCAAGTATTCAGTAGTTAGATAAAGTTTAAACACAAGCTATCCCTTTTACAGAATTATTGGGATGGATAGACTGATTTATTAAGTATAAATTTTGACATCAAGCATATAAAAAAAATTATCTTCGAATAAAAAAACATTCCACTTTAAGTAGGGAGGGCTGGTTTTAAGTCAATGAATAAGGTCTTAGGTTCCTCTAAACGTAGGAATAATCGGCCATTAGAAAGTTATATTATAGACATAATATATGGTTGTTTTGAATTCATTTTCAATAAAATAATGTAATATCTAAAAAACAAATGATAAGTCACTTTATATACAACCTTTTTATTTACATTTTCAGAGAAGTTGTTCTGATTTTAAATTTTCCTTTAATTTACATTTAAAAGATCATTAACAAAATTGTCTTTTTAAATGATTGATGATAACACGTTAGGAGAATCCAAAGTTGTAATTGTTCATGCAGCTTACTTTGTTGCCGGTTCTGACATTGGAAAGTTCATTATGAAAAATGTGGGTGAACTTTGAACCTTTAATAAGTTAGTTCATTTTCGATAAGCCTGTAACTTCTACAACATAATAAAGGATCTATACGATTTATCTGGAACGGAAGAATAATAGAATTAAATTATAATCAAGTTGGAGGACTACCTCAAAGTGATATAAGAAAATGGTAAGTCTGCCAGTAGTTAGGATTGAGAAATTGAAGAGGATAAGAAGTAAGTTTGCAATTTCTTAGTATTACATAATCTGACAATATGAAATAGAATGCTTCACCATAATGTTTTCTTTAAGCAATGTGCTTAGAGCCAACTAGAAAGAAAGTGATCATTAAAAGAATAAGAGAACTAATCCAACTATTGGATGAACTAATAGATGTTTTCAAGGAGTCACAAGGATTACCACCTTCACACTTATATGGTCATACAATTTTGTTGAAGGATGGAGCTAATGTAATCAACCTAAAACCGTAGAAATATGTTGGTATACGCATGGAGGTGGTCTAAGAATTAATGGGGGACACGATGAAGTAAGGTATCATGCAAGAAAGTATAATCCCTTTATCTTCACTATTAATCTTGGTTAAGAAAAAAGATAGATCTTGGCAATTTTATGTAAATTATATAGCTCTTAACATGCTTATTATAAAAGATATTTTTCAAATACCTTTAATTGAAGAATTACTTAATGAGTTATATGAAAAGAAGTATTTTCCAAAACTAGATTTGAAGGCTAGAAAACATCAAAATAGAATGCATAATAAAGATGTAAATAAGACGATATTTAAAACATATAAGGATTACTATGAATTCTTGTAATGCATTTGGCCTTACCAATAGCCTAATATTCAAAACTTAATGAATTCAATTTTTAAATTGTACTTGAGGAAATGTGTATTATTTTTCTTTAATGAAATTTTAATATATAGTAAAACCTAATAGTAATATGTATAACATCTTAGTCCTTAAAGAAGTGCTTTAAAAGTTGAGAAAGCAAAAACTACTTGAAGCTTTCTAAATGTTCATTTGGAGCTAACCAAGTGGAATATTTAGGTCATATCATTAAGGAGAAAAGGAGTAGTTATATATCCTAAAAAATTCAAGCAATTGTTGATTGGCCTATTCCATAACTGTTGAAACAACTGAGGAGGTTTTTTGAACTTAACAGCGTAGTACTATAGGAGATCTATTCAAAATTATAGTCAGATATAAAAAAATCAATAAAAAAATTGCTTCAGAAAAAATGTCTTTATTTGGACTGGAGAAGTTGGCATTGCCTTTGAAGAATTGAACTTAACCTTAATGAATGTTCTTGTATTAATATTACTAGATGTTAAGATAATGGTGGTTAAAGTTGACACTAAAATTGGAGTTGTATTAATTCAACATGATAACCCTTTAGCATAAGTGAAAGAAAAAACTCTTTCTTCTTTCTATATGCATCTATCCACTTATAAGAAGGGGTTGTCGTCTTTAGTAATAGAAATTCTTCATTGATTTTGTACTCAACTAGTCACAAATTTGTTATACAAATAAATCACTAATCCCTTTTAACAATTGTAATTGCATATAAACGTTTAGGTTTTGACTTAGAAATTAAACACAAGTAAGGGAGCAAAAAATAATGTGTGGATGTACTCTTATGAGTTGCTAGCAAAAAGTTGTATAGCATGGTTATCTCTCAATTATAAATAGGTCTATTGCAAGAGATATAGGCAAGTTGAAAGCAGGATGGTGATCTCTATCGATTCATTCAGGAGCTTAAAGAAGATACTAACTCCAAAAGAGTGTATTCTTGGTCTGTTGAGGTACTATTATGGAAAGGAAGGGTAGTAGTTGGACAAGTTCCATCTTTACGTAAGAAACTGATTAAATTGTTTCACACTTCAGCAATTGGTGCCCACTTAGGGTTCTTAGGAACCTATAAGAAGCAACAATTATATTTTTATTGGAAGAAAATGCAAGGTGACATAACATAATTTTTTAGGAAAAGCTAGATTTATCAAAAGAATAACTATAAGACTGTTGTCATCCTTAGATTATTATAGACATTATTAATTCTTGAACATATTTGGATAGATACAAGTATTGACTTTATCGAAGAATTCCCGCAATCAAACGAAATTTACGTTATTTTGATAGTAATTGATAGACTCGGTAAGTATAGTTATTTCATTACTTATAGCCATCCATTTTTTCAACTCATGCAACTTAGTTATTCTGGATCAATCTACACTATAGGTTATACAGCATACTATTGTGAATTATTAGTGATAGAGATCCCATCTTTATGACTGAGTTAGTGAAGAGAAAGTTTAAAAATTCAAGGAGTTACTTTGCGTCATTTCACAACTTATTATCCTTAGCCTAAATGACAAATAATGATCATAACTTGTGCATTGGAGAATTAATTTAATTATTATGCTTAATGATTTTCCTTGTAATTGACATAGAGGGTTTTCTAGTGAAGAGGCAGTATATATCACATATCATTTTACTATTAGATATACTCTATTTAAAGCTTTCTATGGCTTTGCAACTCTATTGTACATTCCTTTCCATGCTGACAATCCTAGATTGTTAATGAATGATCAATTCAAGAAAGACTGTGGAGCAACTTTCAAATTGATTTAATTTCACATGAGACAGATCCAAAATTGAATAAAGTAGATATTATATAAGAAGTGAACGTAAAAGTTCTATTTGACTTATGGGTGTCGAAACCACCAAAAATAAAAGACCTGCTCTTCCTAACGAAAATATTGAGAATACGGTAAATAGGGTAAGAAGGGTCGAACCCTAGAGACTAGCCTTGCCCAAGGCTAACCAGAACTGAAACTGTAAACTGAAAAATAAAGTGAG
>JAOSBN010000002.1:8925876-8937431 GCA_027563595.1 Erythroxylum suave | reverse complement strand
ACAAAACCCTAGCCACCATCCGAGAGAAGTGCGTGCAGCATTCAGAAAGATCAAAAGGACGTGCTAGCACACGATAGCCGCAGCCCAGATCGTGCATGCTCGTGTGGATACTGGTAGAGGATATTCGCATGTAGCAGTGTCTACGAATCCGAAAATAACAACTATCAATCCGTGTCAATCTGTGTCAAAAGGTATTTTTGCGCATCCTATATTTTTCGGTTATACATCGTATTGTGTTATGGTCTTTTCTGCAGCGTATTGTGAATACTCAGGCCATACCCGATCCAACAGTGGTATTTGACCATCCGTTTAAGGATATGCAACAGTAGAAAACAAGAGTTTAGTCCTAACTTTATTCCATAAAGTTCTCCAAAAGTGACTAAGAAATTTCATATCTCTTTCACTCATAATAGTCTTTGTCAACTTGTGTGTTCTTACAATCTCTTTAAAGAACAAGTCAACGACATGAATAGCATCATTGGTTTTGAAACAAGCAATAAAGTGAGCCATCTTGCTAAATCGATCAACTACCACAAAGATACTATCCTTTCCACTAGATGATGTAGGCAATCCAAGCACAAAGTCCATAGATATATCAATCCAAGGATAAGAGGCATTGGATAAGGGAGAATATAAACCATGTGATTGAACCTTAGATTTTGCATTCCTACAAGTAATACATTTAGCACAAATAGAAACAACATCCTTTCTTATATTAGGCCAATAAAAATGTTCATGAAAAAGAGCTAAAGTTTTCTCAACACCAAAATAACCTATCAATCCACCACCATGTCTCTCTTTAATAAGTAATTCACGTATAGAGCAAGATGGAATACAAAGTTTATCATTTTTTAATAGAAATCCATCAAATCTATAGAAATTATCAATACCATGCTTTTCACAAAATTTCCAAATTTCTGCAAAGTCACAGCCAGATTCATACATACCTTTCAACATCTCAAAACCAAGTAATCTAGCATGCATAAAGGTAAGAGAGAGTAGCTCCTAAAAAGAGCATCAGCCTCAACATTTTCTTTCCCTTGTTTATGTTTAATAACATAAAGAAAGTTTTAAATAAATTCTAGCCACCTGGCATGTCTCTTGTTCAATTTACCCTGGGACTTTATAAATTTCAGACCTTCATGATCAGAATGAATGATAAATTAGTTTGGCCACAAGTAGTGTTGCCAATTCTCTAAAGACGTTTTTAAATTATATAACTCTTTATCATAAGTGGAGTAATTTAAAGTAGCACCACTTAGTTTTTCACTAAAATAAGCAATGGGTTTAGAATCCTGCATTAAAACAACACCAATGCCTATTCTAGAAGCATCACATTCAACCTCAAAAACTTTAAAAAAATCAAGAAGAATAAGAAGAGAAGCATTGGTCAATTTTTCTTTCAAGGTGTTAAAAGCAACCTCTTATGAATCACCCCATTTAAAAATCGCATTCTTTTTTACCATTTCATTCGAAGGGGCAGCAATAGTAGAGAAGTCCTTCACAAATCTCTGATAGAAGCTCGCCAAGCCAAGGAAGCTTCAAACTTCATTTACATTCTTAGGAGTTAGCCATTCTCTAATTGCCTTCACTTTCTCTTCATCAACTTGGAGTCATTTTGCATCTACTATAAAACCAAGAAACACAACAGTATACATGTAAAAGGAACATTTTCCTAAATTGGCATGAACCTTATTTTTTCTTAAAAGTCCAAACACATCATGTAAGTGTTTCACATGATCATCTAAACTCCTAGAATACACTAGAATATCATCAAAGTAGACAACCACATACTATCCATTAAATGGACGAAACACATGATTCATCCAACTCATGAAAGTACTAGGTGCATTGGTCAAGCCAAAAGGCATAACTAACCACTCTTACAACCCAAACTTAGTTTTGAAAGCAGTTTTCCACTCATCATCCTTTTTTATGCGAATTTGATGGGGCCCACTTCTAAGATCAATTTTAGAAAATATACAAGCACTATGTAACTCATCAAGCATATCATCTAAACGAGGGATAGGGTAATGATATTTCATCATGATTTTATTGATGGCTCTACAGTCAACACACATTCTCCATTTGCCATCTTTCTTAGGAACAAGTATAACCGGAACAGCACATAGGCTCAAGCTTTCTCTCACAAAGCCCTTTTTCATAAGCTCTTCAACTTGTCTTTGGATCTACTTAGTTTCTTCCGGATTGGCTCCATACGCAAGCCTATTCAGAATTAAAGCTCTGGGAAGGAAGTCTATATAGTGCTCAATGCCTCACAAAGGGGGCAATCCATCAGAAATGTCCTCCGGAAATAAGTCACTGAAGTCCTACAACAAAAACAAAACACTAGCCAGCAAAGATGGATCAAGCTCATTAACAGTTAAGAAAGAATCTTTATATAAAAATATATAAGATTCTTCACATTTTAAAGCTCTTTTGATCTCACTTTTTCCAACAAATAAAGTCACTCTCTTTTCTTCATTTTTCCCACTAGTTTTACTGTCTCTCTTTTTCTTTCTTTTTGACCTCTCTCACTCTCTTTTCATTTTCTCTCAATTTGCATTCTTTCTTAATAGTCACTTGATCCTCATAAGCTTGAATGGGCCTAAGACGTTTCAACACAATATTTTTACCATGGAAAGAAAAAGAATAGCAATTATTATATCCATCATGCCTAACTTTCCTATCAAATTATCGAGGGCTACCAAGCAAAACATGTCCAGCATACATAGGTGCAACATCACATAAAATTTCATCATGATACTTGCCAACAGAAAATGCAATCATCACTTGTTTGGTGACTTTCACCTTACCACAATCATTTAGCCATTGCAATTTATATGGTCTAGGATGTTTCAAAATAAGCAAATTAAGCTTATTAACAAGTAAATTGCTAGCAACATTTGTAAAATTTCCACCATCTACGATCTTGCTACAAACTTCACCGTTAATGAGGCACCTTGTATGAAAGATATGCTCACGCTGCTCTTCTTCAAGATCTTCTTTTGGTTGGATATTAAGAGCACGCCTAGCCACAAGAGCTTCACCAATCTCAGCTTCACAATCAACATCAGAAGCATCCGTCAATGGAGGCAGATAATCAAATTCATAATTGTCACTATTTTCACTAGCAACATCACCATTCTCAAGCAAAATCATAGTTCTTTTGTTAGGGCAGTTAGAAGCAATATGATCAAAACCTTGACATTTAAAGCACTTAACTTTAGAAGAAGGATTGGAAGAAGAAGAGGGTTTAGAATTATTTTTACCCTTAGGATTTGGGGTAGAGAATTTAGGCTTACTTTCCTCCTTTGACTTGATGTCTCCCTTGGATTTGAAGAAATTTTTGAACTCCTTCAAGCTTTTCTTCCAGGAACTTGATCCAGCACCATTTTAGATCTTTAATTGCTTTTCTACCATGATGGCCTTATACAACAACTCATCCATGTCAAGGAAATTTTGTAACTCTATAATGGAAGCAATGGCCCTAATTATGATAATCTCCATCTCTTGGTGGTACTCTTTAACACTCATAGATCCTTGCCTCAATCTTTGCAGCGGCCTAAACAAGTCTCGATACTAATGACTTGGAACAAAGCGCTTTCTCATGATGGCTTGCATTTCTTGTCATGTGCGTATTGGCCTTTCATGATTCCACCTTCTATTTACTTGCAATCGATCCCACCAAATACTAGCATAGTCACAAAATTCAACAGCAGCAAGTTTTATATTTTTCTCTTCACTATATATATGACACACAAATATATGTTCTATTTTCCTCTCCCACTTTTTATATAATTTATGATCATTTTTCCCTTGAAAAGAAGGGATTTTCAATTTTATTACGAGGAGGAGCTTGTCTGTCTCTCTTAGTGTTAGGGCCTTCATCCTCGGATTGCACATCTTCATCTTCTTCATGGAACGTCCTTCTAGGACCTTTGAGGTTTGACTTCGATTGGATGTCATCCAACCTAGCATTCAACCTTTGAAATTGATCTTGCACACCAACCCTTCATAAAGACTTTGAGATCTTGTTCATATGATTCAACTTCTTGAGATATGTTTATGAACTGCAAAATGTTAGTGAACAATGAAAAAAAAAATGGACCTCGCCATTCAACCTCACATGTATACACTCCAAAGATGCCAACAACTCGTGTTTCACACAAAAATTGGCTTTTTCTATAATGAAAACACTCTTGCCTTTTACCACTCTTATTTGAAACAAGACATAATCAAATAGAAGCAATCAAACCAAGTGGCAGCCAATACTTGAATCACAAAATAAAATTCTCAAAGAATCCAAAAGGGAAATAGGGTGTGGAAAATAAAGAAGAAGGAGACGAATACGTAAAAGGAAGAAAAAGATGATGGGAAAGTGGAGAAACTTGGAAACCAAGTAAAGGAAAAAAATAGTATAAGAAATGAATTAAAGCAGTGATTAACTCAAGGAAAGTTACAAACTTGAAGCAAAAGAAAGATGAATGAGGCAAGAAATAAAATAGGAAACTAAAGGAAAAATAGGAAAGTAATTGAAATAAGAAAGTGAAGCGAATAGGAACATAAGCAAGCTCCAATCAATACAAATTAGGAAAGTACTCCACTCCTCCAGAAATTACAGCACACATAATCTGATTGTTTTCTTCTTCCTTTTTTTGACGAATTCCTTTATTATTTTATGAATTTCTTTTTTATTTGATGAATTTCTTTTTCTTTCTTTTTTTTGACGAATTTTTTTCTTTTTTTGACTTCTATTTCTTTTTTTCTTTTTTTGACTTCTACTTCTTTTTTCAGATAATTTGAAGTTCACATAAATAAATATGGAAACAAAAAAAATGCAAAGGAATTTTCAGAAGTTGGATGCTCTCAAATTTTGACATAGTGTAACTTGCTCTAAAAAGCTTGGATTTGAATGATTCCAAAACAAGGAGAAAGAAGAGATTCTAAACTTGAAGAAACACCTATTATTCAGCCAAAAATTCGAAAAAAGTGCATGAAAAACAGAAGGAGAAGAAGAATGAAAATAAACAACAAAAGGATAGTTATTTGAAATCTAGCAATCAAAGCACTCTGATACCAAATGATAGGAGACCCAATAGGAACTTGCCTTAGAGAACCTTCAACAAGATGGAACTATGCCCAAGAATGACTAGAATCAAACACACACGGAAGCATAAGAAACAAAACTGAAAAGATAGAAATAGAACACAAAGATAAAAGGGATTAAAAGAATGTTGGTCAATAGAAAGAACCCTAAGAGAACTTGTCTCTTAGAACTCTAACCTTAGGATGCCATAACGGAAGACCAATCCTTTGATAAGTCAAGTACTCTCAAAGAATACAAAGAAAGCAAGAATGCTCGCAATAATACTCAATAGTATTTCTAAAATGAAAATCCCCTTCCAAAGTGCACAGAGGGTGCCTATTTATAGGAAAACTTCCTAACTTAATGTCCTAAAGAAGAAACTAAATAAAAGGAAACAAATCAATCCCTAAAAGGAAACAAAATAAACTTAGAAAGGTGTTGACTAAATGACCTTCTTTCAAGGAAAACAAAAAGAAAATTAATTAAAACATGATTTGATCATATTGGACCTTATAGATCACGTCCCTCTCTTTATTTTTAAGTGGCACATGGTTGTCACGTGATATTTTAAGCGAGTTCTCCCAATTGGACTCCATGTGAGCTTTTGGACACTTCACATTGGGCTTCAAGGAGTAAGATAATGCCTATTGGACCTTTATGAGATGAAATCTGACTCAACAACATGGGTTCTATCTCTTGAAGGTCTTGGATCAAAAAGTTCAATGAAGCTTCATTCCTTTGGCCCTAGCTCTTGTCATTGGGCCTCCAACATCTTGTAATGGATCTTTAGGAACATTAGACTTGAATGTTGGGCCTTTGATATGGGAATTTCGTTAAGCCCCTTGCCTTGCACATTCAAACTTCAAATCTGATCCAATTTCAGCTCCTAAGCCTCCTTTTGCAAGCTCTTGTCTATGCAAGCCATATCCTAGGCTTCCTTGAGGCTGATCACACCATGTATGCTTCTTTTCTTGTCTTTCACAAGCCTATGGTTCTCCATTACAGTATTAATGAGCCAAGTATCCACAATGGATATGGGAGAGTGAAAAAGGCACTCGGTTACAACAATAAAATAAACAATTATGAGTCTCATGAACATTGCATATACACATGAATGATATGATTTGAATGATTGCAACTGAAATGTGAAATCAAATTGATTAAGAAATGTCAATGATTATGACTAAGTATGTTGTGATACTATATGTTGATACATGAAATTGTGTGAATTATGTGAATGCATGAATGGTTGTGATGTATATGAATGGTTGTGATGTATGTGATATGAGTGAATCGTCGAGGATGGTTACTTAACTGAGTTCGCAAAACTCACCAAAATTGCATGTTGACTTTTCAAGTACAAGAGTGTCGACTTAGCTGCTAATACTGCATAGAAGAGATCTAGTACAACTTTTTCGTAGATGACATGACTCAATGGTCGGTCAGCTGGGACTTAGGATTTTAGATAAAGTTTTGTGTATTTCCTCAAGTATGTAGCATATTCTGCATACGGAGATGTGAACTCTGATTAGTGTTGAGGATGTACACATATGGATGTTAATATAAAGCTACAATTTATATATTATTTATGAAATGAAACAAGGAATTTTTGGATTTTAGAAATTGTAATATATATGTTTTAATTTATGATGTCATGCATGATAAAGTTAGTACGTCATTTCCGTCGGGCACGTGTACAGACATCCAACGGGCGTATGTGTACACGTCAGATGAGAGTGGGGTGTTACATATCATGTCTAGAAGAAAGTTAGTGGGAGTATAGTGTCGTCTTTAGTGGAAGAGATATATGATACTTGTGAAGTATTAAAGATATCCATTATTCTTTGTATGAGATAATATTTGAGTTAAGGAGATAAGGATATTTACTTTAGAAGTAAATTCAAATTAAGTTATATTTTACTTAAGAACAGTATCATTCAAGATTGGAAAAGTTTCAATGTAGAAGTCATTGCTAATTAAGCCATAACACATTTTTCATTTAGAAGAAATGATTAGTTGGATCAATAAGTTCTTTAGTAAACTTGATATAGTTCCTGTATTGATCAAGACAGTAATATATTGTTAAACATAAAAGTCATCAGGCATGCAAAAGGACCTAAGGTCTCATCAAAGATTTAAGTATGTATTTAGGAAAATTTTCTTAATTATGATGATAATTAAGATGAAAGTAGTAAGATTTAAGCAAGTGCTCATTATAGGAAATATTGTAAAATTCTCTCATCAAGCTACTATCCTAGCAATGTCACGATCGTCATTCGATCATATGGAATATGATAGTTAAACGATTGACTTAGTGCAAGTAAGAGATTGTTGTTTTATAGCCTACAGTCAATCGGTTTAGTTGTATTTTAATGAAAAAATAATTTAAAGGAATTTTTTATCTTATACATGTTTACATCTGTATGATAAAGTGCATGAGATAATTATACATTGCAAATGATATTATAATTATGAGATTTATATTGCAGTTAGGTATAATCCATAAATTGTTTTTAGTCATGATTCTATTAAGACTAGATATTAATAGAACGCAAAAGGATTATCACATGTTGTATTTTTCCTTATAAAGGAAGTAGTCGATCTCATACGCTAAAGTTTGGAGATACTTAAGCAAATGTGTGGGTGTTTATTAAAAAATGAGTTCACTGAACAGACTCGATATGAGAAATATATTTGAAACGTTACTTGTGTATCTATAAATTTCACATTGTGATGATCGTATAAGTGATCCTTTGACTTAAGGCCTCCAAAATTATCTTGTATAGAAATTGTTATGTTTTGATACTACTTATGATATATTTAATCATGGGTCATTCAATCGGTAATCATTAGATATAGCATGAACTATATGGAGATAGTTATACGATCAAGATAGAATGCATCATCTTATATTAGGGACAATGTTCCATTATTCTCAATTAGTATTGATTCAAAAAAAACTTTGCCAAGGTGGAATGATACTTTGTAAACGGTTTACAAATATCATTAATTGAATCAATAACTAATGACAGAGAACTAAAATGATTGGATTCAAAAATAGTAGACTAATTCTATAGTTTGTCTAATTAATACATTGTATGATGAAAGGATTAAATTATACGGAAAAAAATCATACACAAAAAGGTTATTCAAAATCACTTTGACATTCCTAGATATTCGGGTTAGACATCAATACTTATCTATGATTATAAATTGTTTAATTGAAAAATTAAAGAAAATTAAAAAGAAATTTAAATTATTTAATTCTAATTATAATTTATAATTATTACCAACATATTTGAGAATCTAGTGAGTCTCGTATAAAGAATGGATTGAAGATAACAAAGATATATTAATCAAGTTTGATTTAATTTTAAAGTTTGAGAATCTTTGAGATATTTAATAAATAAAGTTCAATATAAAATATTACATCTTATTTAGACATAACTCATAATTAAAGTTCAATTAAAATTATAATGTAATTTCAATTAAATTACTAAAATGTTCAAAACCTATTATAAAAAACTTAAGCTCTAATTAAAGTATTAAAGTAACACTTCTTGCTTAACCTTTTTTATAAATAATACATAATTCTCTCAACCTACTCTGTGTATAATGTTAAAAGCCAAGCATATGTGAAGCTACTGTGATTTAAAAAAATTAGTTTCAAAAACCGTTCAAAAAATACAACAAGATAAAGATCAAACTTTATAGTAATGTACAAATTATAATCCATATCTTATTATGATTTATATGTCAATCATTTTATAAAAGAGTCTTAATTTTCAAAAAATTAAAATATAAAAAATTTCATAACTATCCCGTTATAATTATAGTTAACACCTGATCCGTTCTGCTTCCTACCAACGTAATACTGGTATGACATAAACTCCAGTGGCCTAAGATTTGCAAATTGTACCTAATAGACAAGAGGAGGAATACTTAAAATAGAACGCGAATCTCATTATTAGAATCGGCTCAATACACAAGATGCAAGCACTCTTTATGAAGCAACCGGTATTCTAAATAGAGAATTTTATTACAGCAAATGTTACAAATGAACCTCAGTGTGATTATTATCTCCATAACACCCTAAAAGGCGGATCAGAAGCCATGAATAATATTTCAAAATGCCAATATGAAAAACAACTCCTTTTATCATAGATCATAAACCAATATCTTGCTAGAGCACACCTGTTCCTTATCCACTCATCTCGGGGCAAGAAATAAAGGCTCAGAGAGCAATTTTATCTCGCTTTCAAATGCGGTGCCAAGTACCATAGACTAAGAGCCATTAAGGGTTGGAAGTAATAGATGATGGAAACAGGGCAAAGTGAGGAAGCACATTGACCACATCTTTACTAATACAGCTTTCGCAACTCACCCTCGAACTTAAACTTCAGCTGTTCCCTCTTTATCTTGAGAGCAGCTGTAACTAAGCCAGACTCAGGAGTCCATTGCTCGGGAAGCAACTTGAATTTATCCAGCTTTGCAGCTTTCGCAACCTGCACAAATACCTGATCTCAGACTGAAGTTGAGTAGGCTATATTTATAAATCCACATGGCAGGGTCCAATTGATCGTTCTGATAAAAAAGGTCATGGAAAAGCTCCTCAATTTGTCTTCCTGTTTTAGGTCAAAATTAACTGACTAACCTTGTAAAGTGATTGCTGAATTTCACTAATAGCTTCATCTTTGTTGCAAAGGTCAGAAAAATTTTGCTTCTCAAGGCCGACTTCTGGGGCCCATTTCTCAAGTACTAGATGCTCTGGAACAATTAAAGCCACACAATAGTTATGAAGCGGATCTGCGTATACCATGATATTATCTACATAGTTACTTAACATCAATGCTGCCTCAATCTGTGGTTATGGGCGGTAAATCAATTAAAATTTCAAGTATTCAATACTATATGTCGTTTTTACGTCAGAAGTATACCTTTTTAAAGTGTTTGGATCTTCTGTCTAATTTTATAATATCTTATTTTGTCTCATAAATCTCAACCATTTATTTATGTGGGTTTCGTATTTATTTATGCGGATCTCACGCGAGATCTACATAAATAAATAGCTGAGATTCATGGAATAAAATAAGACACCATAAAATTATACAGAAGATCCTTTCTTTTTCGAGAGATATGTTCTCCCCCATGTTGAAGCTTTACAATATCCTTCTTCCTATCAATAATCTCAAGGCATCCATCAGGGTGAAAACATCCAATATCACCAACGTAAAACCAGCGCATGACCCTTTCATCTTTTGTGATCTTCATGCCGCAAAATATGAGCAAAGCGCACATAAAACAAATGCAGAAAACATACAGATCAATGAATGCAATTAGAGCAGATACCTTTGTAAACCTCATTACTTTTTTTTCTGATTATTGAAGTAACCAGCAGTTACACTACATCCCCCAACCACAGCCTCGCCACGGGGCATTGGCTTGTCAGATGTCAGAGATCCACCTTCTTCCCAAGAAACGAGCTGCATAAACAGAAGAAATGCTTAAAATCAAATCTCGTCATAAAAATCCTCATAGCCTATAAAACCCAATTTATTAAAGAGACAGGAAAGTTTGTTGTCAACTGGTACAACTTATCAGGTCTCCTACTGGTGATGATACAATAAGGCGTGTTGATCTCTAAAATTGTCTTTAAAAGTGAGTTTAGTAGGACCTGTGAACTTAATACGCGTAGTATATGGCGTACCTTAATGTAGCAACAGGGAAGAGGCGGTCCAACACGGCCCACAGAAGCGTCATCCCACTCTATAAAAGCAGCTCCAGCACATGTTTCTGTCAACCCATATCCCTGACCCACGGGAGCTCTGTAGATGGATAATGCTTAGAAAAAGTTGACAGGGGGAGGAGAAATAGAGATAAGGTCACTAGGGAGAGTATGCCGTTACCCCATGCAAAGATTGACAAATCGCTATGAATCCCCAGATAAGGGAGCTCCACCACATAACAAGAATCGCAGACATCCTCCAAGCACAGCACGTATTGTTTTGAAGACAAAAGCATCCCATAACATCCTCTCCAATCCCCAAGCACCAAGCCAGCTTCCTTTTATAGCTGCCACTCGCCGCTTGTATGCTGCACTGAAAAGCTTTTTTGTCAACCCACCCTTCTCCTCAACCTGAACTAGTTATAAGAACCAGAGGGAAAAGGAGATTAATCTATTTAACATCGTAAGCAATAATCCATTCAAGAGTCACTAATGCAATAATGTCTTTTTCTAATGCCATACAGCTCACACCTATTTTAGGACCCCTTCTCGAACTCGATCTAGTATAGCTGGGACTGCTGCCATAAGAGTTGGCTTCAAAACATAAGCATCTCCCTTTGTGTAGGAATCCAACCGTGATCGAATCACGGGCGCAGCGGAAACAAAAAATTTTACGGATTCCGAGCGGATCCCGATAATTTATTAAACTTGAATAAAACAATATTCGGATTAGAAATCCTA
>JAOSBN010000002.1:8913613-8925776 GCA_027563595.1 Erythroxylum suave | reverse complement strand
TGGCGGCATCAAAATCATCCAGAAATCTTCAGCGTCAGTTCCTATGTTCCAAATACTCTTCAAATATGCTCCAAATGGTTCCTTTTCATCAAATCCAACTGCCCCTAATCAAAGTGAGAAAAACTAAGTAGAATCTCATAATTTAGCATAGGAAACTTCAAATAAGCAAAGGATAAAGGACCAAAAACATGTTGAATTTGCAAGCTATCATTGACATTCAGCAGATTACAATAGTTGTCAACTGATTTTATTAGCGGTTAGCTAACAACTGATTCTATTAGCTAATTTGACCAATGGATAACATTAGTTATTTATTAAAGATGTTTGGTAAAACTAACTGCTTAATATTAGTTGTTTATTAAGGATGTTTGATAAAAGTAGCTGCTTAATATTAGTTGTTTAAGTGTAAAATGACTTATGAATGCATGACTTAAAAAAAAGAATCTATAAAGTTATGATTAGATATTTAATTTTACAAAAATCAAAATTTTAATTCTATAAAAAAACATAGAACATTCTTTTAAAAATTTCACTAGTTTTTTTTTAATTTTGTAATCAGAAAATTTATTTTATTAGTAAAAAGATTTTGTCACTAGCATAATGCACACTTCCAAGTTTTGTAACTAAAAAGCTTACTTCATTGTAAAATTTTTTATCACCGTAGAATATATACATGATTTTTAATTTGAATTATCCATAATATCAATATAACATAATTAACATAATTCAAAATTTATGAAAGGAGGGTATAATTGTTTTTTTCTTATTAATTTTTAGCTGAACATAAAAAAACGCTCCTTTTATGGAGCTTTTCTAAAATCAACTTATTCGGGTTAAATAAACCAACCAATCAGCCATCCAGCAAATACATTTATTAGCTTTTTAAGATGATTAAACAACTAACTTGGGTCAATCGACTAAAAAACAGCTGATAAGTTATTTGCCAAATGAGTCCAAAGACAATTTGCAATTAGTGAACGAGTTTATATAAAGCTTAAACCTTATCATCAGCATAATATGGTTTCCATAAAGAATCAAAAGCTTTCTTCTTTATTCTTCGATCTATTTTATATTGTAATAAGGTTGGTTCCGTAGCCTACAAGCTACCATTACTAGAAGAGTCACACATACATTTAGCATTTCATATTTCTAAACTCAAATGGCATATTTCAGATTCAAGTTCCTCCAATTTTTCAAGTCTTTACCGACTACTATTCGAATGCCTATTGTAATACTAGATCTTCGATTGGTTAAATGATGAAATACACTAGTTGTTTAAATTCTAGTTTAGACGTCAATGAACAATGACGAAGATATATATATACATATATATATATAACAATGACGAAGATGCACCTTGGGAGTATCTTTAAGATATATATATATATATTTATAATAAGTACAATCTTGTTCACAAATTTTTATACCCTTGCTATATATTTATAATAAGTACAATCTTGTTCACAAATTTTTATACCCTTGCTATATATATAGCAAGGGTATAAAATATATAGCAAGGGTATAAAAATTTGTGAACAAGATTGTACTTATTATAATATTAATTGGAAAGAAGAATCAGATAAAAGCATAAAAGTGGAGTTGGAGATAACGAGTGATGACTAAAACTTGAGTCAAGGAGTGCAACATTGTTTGATAGCAACAAAGGAAGCAAAAAGACATGACATTGTCTAGTTAGTACACGTTAGTTAGCGAATACATGTAATAAAATGAGTGGAACTGTGGAAGGTGAATAAAAATGACAAGACTAATGACTTCTTGGAATAAGAGTTAACGGATTATTGGGAAGCTGTTTAATTTCATTTTAATTGTAGTTTTTAGTTTTTAGTATTTTTCAAAATAAAAATAAAGTTATACTTTTTTCAGAAAAAAGGAATTATTGAATAGATATGGAAGGTGGTACACATCAGCATAACTGGGAAGGTGTGAGACCTTCATTTTTGTGTTTATTAAATACTAATATTACACAACTTTGACATGACATGTGTTTAAAAGTTGTAAAGTTCCTTTGGAAATATGCAGTCTCAAAATCGAAGCTGGAATGATTCTTGGGTGTTGGAAAAATGAAGAAACATTGGACAGCCTTGGTTTTGTCCTTGCGTTGGTGGGGGTTTTTGTTTGGACGTTGCATGGCTTCAACAACGTGGCTTCTTGATGTGCTGCGTATTGGTGTGTTGATGAAAAATTTTAATTGGCTAAACAAGTTAGACGTTGCATGGTTTAACGTCAAATGATTTACAAAACGTGAATGCATGATTTGCAAGCAAGGAGGTCGTTATTCTTTAGTTAATTATCTAGAAAGTTTTCGTAAGCTGTCCAAAACCACTTATAACAACCATTGTATTTATCTTTTAATTAGTTAACGTGTCTGAAGGCTATAAAAGGCTGTAAAACCTCCAGATCGTGCAAGGCGTTGTTACTTCAATATTCTGCAGTAAAATCCCTTCGTTCGTGTAACATGCTACTGGTTCCTTTACTTGTGTTTTATTCAACTCCATCCCACTAAACACCCACTACAACATTGCCTTTCGTTTATCTTGGAGAGATAGAATTTTGCTCCATCTTTATATACTCACAACGTTATCTTCGTTAATCACTGGGGAAGAATTTTTGCTGAACCAAGTGGGAGCATTCGGTTGCATTAAGGGGTAAATCTGTTGAGTCTTGTTAGCCTCCAAAATCAACCCCGCCACAGAGGGGATTACCCTACTACGATCATTACAAAATCGTGTAAGGTGGAAGGACAAAAAATAAAGAAGTTAGACTACTGGATCATCCGTGAACCATAAGTGATTTCAGACGTTCAAGGAGGAGAGAATGTTGGTAGTTTAGTGGAGATGCAGCTTCTTCACTATGATAAGCTCTTGGATTTGTCAGATTATATCTGTTTGTAGGAACTCCAGTGAAGAGCTTCAATTGGTGAAACGTCTAAAGTTTCTCTCTCTATAGTATATATACGCAGAGTCCTAAGCTAGAATTTGTATGAATTTATCTTGTTGCAGTCCAGTCCAGTAGAATGAGCTGATAAGTGGTGAATACAGTCCATAGACAGTTTCTTCGAATGTTTTTCCATATAATATTATTCAAGGAGCACGTAAAGAATATATGGTCTCTTGTTTCGAGTTGAGCCTGGCACGTAGGACAATGTTTATCCATTTGCAGATATATGGTAGTCAGTCAGCTGTCATTAGCTTGTTCTGAATTGCTAGCCAAAGTATAACAGATAAGCGGGGAGTGAAGGGGACCACACAGATGGATGGCTTGAATGCTCTGGCCAGAGTTGAGCCAGAGTAAGGGGACCAGAGGATTTGACTGCAGAAGATTTGACTGCAGAGTGAAGACCTTGCTTCAAATGATGTTGTACCAGTCAACAACAGTATGGCTTCATCTCAACAGTTCTTTGGTTGCCTTGTTAGTGAGAGTATGGATCACTTGTTATTTACAAAAGAAAATATCATAAGAGCACGGATTTGGTAGGTATGTAGGCTGCAAATGCATCAGGTTAGGTGGTGTTAAGGAATGATTGCCTTGATATTAGTCTTGCCATTTATTTGCTTTGACCCTTAATTGTAGGAGTAACTCTAGCTAATCAATTCCATATATTGTGTAATTTGTATTGTGTATAAGTGATATAAATATACAAACACTATCACCATTTTCAAGGTGTAGTGATTCTTTCAATATTCTCATGGTATCAGAAGGCCTAGGTTTCTAGTTTTTTTTTCCCCTCCCACCCTAGTCGTTGCTTCAGCTCTCCTCTCTCATCTTTGATCTAACACCATGGTCGACTCCTCCTCTTCCGATTCCACAGCCACCGTCCTCCCATTCAACACCATGATTCACATGGTTACTATCAAACTTTCCTCCTCAAACTATACTATGGAAAAGTCAACTTCTTCCCCTCCTTGAAAGCCAAGGCATGCTAAGTCATGTCGATGGAAGCATTGAACCACCATCAATATTCGATCCACCAACCTCTGACACACCTAATACCAAATATGTGGCCTGGAAAACAACTGATCAACTGATGAAATGTGGCATCCGTTCAGTCACCACATATGCCCGTGCATTCAAGACCGTTTGCGATCAACTTCATGCAATTGGTTGCCCAGTTGATGGAACCGATAAAGCACACTGGTTTCTTCGTGGTCTAGGTACTGATTTTTCAACCTTTTCCACTGCTCAAGTGGCTCTCACTCCTCTCTCATGATTCACCGATCTCGTGTCTAAGGCAGAAAGCTTTGAAATTTTTCAAAAAGCACTTGAGACTCCACAGCCTACTGTTGCTGCATTCACTGCCCATCGCAGCACCAACCATGGTGGCTCGTCTCGACAACAGCGTGGCCGAGGAAATGGCAATCGTAGTCATGCCAACCATGGACAGGGCCGCCAACTATGGCAATGCTCGGCGACCACCGCGCTGCCAAATCTGCCTACAAGAAGGTCATTATGTTGATCGATGTAGGGAACGGTACATTCGATTTGAAAACACGGCTCAACTTGTAGAGGCCTTGACATCCTCTTGCTCTATAACTGAAAATGACACATCCAATTGGTTCTTGGACACCGGTGCTTCAACCCACATGACTCCGACTCACACCAACTTGGATCAGTCTTCAACTTACACGGGTAAGGATTGTGTAATTGTAGGGAATGGTGCATCACTACCTATTACTCATATTGGTAAAACTTCACCTACCCAAAAGCTTCAATTATTAGATGTTTTAGTTGTTCCCCATCTCACTAAAAATCTTTTATCCATTAGCAAATTAACCAGTGACTACCCTTTCTCTGTTACATTTACTAATGATCTTTTTACTGTTCAGCACCGTCAAACGAGAAAGGTGGTGGCAACCGGTAAACGTGATGGAGGCTTATATGTGCTAGAGCGTGGCAATTCAGCCTTTATTTCTATCCTTAAAAATAAATCTCTGCATGCTTCATATGAGTTATGGCATGCCCGTTTGGGACATGTCAATCATTCTGTTATCTCATTATTGAATAAAAAAGGACAACTTTATCTAACCTCTTTGTTGCCATCTCCGACACTATATAATACATGCCAACTAGCAAAAAGTCATCGTTTTCCATACTCTCGTAATGAACATAGGTCATCCACAGTGTTAAACCTTATTCACTGTGACATATGGGGTCCTTCCCCAGTCAAATCCAATTCAGGTTTTATTTACTATGTTTTGTTTATCGATGATTTTTCTCAATTCACTTGGATATATCCGATGAAATTGAAATCTGATTTTTATCACATCTTTATTCAATTTCAAAAATTTGTGGAGAACTAACATTCTGCTCGTGTCAAACTATTCCAAAGTGATGGTGGTGCAGAATTCACTAGCAACTTATTTCAAGATCACCTTCGAAATTATGGAATTCATCATCAACTATCTTGCCCATATACTCCAGCCCAAAATGGTCGAGCAGAGCGTAAGCACCACCATATAGCAGAAACTGGTTTGGCCCTCCTTTTCCACTCACACACATCTCCTCGTTTTTGGGTTGACGCCTTTAGCACTGCAGCTTATATCATCAACCGTTTGCCATCGCCACTTCTCGGAGGTATGTCCCCATTTTAGCTTTTATATGGATCTCCACCCAACTATGAAAACTTTCATCCATTTGGTTGTCGAGTTTATCCATCTTTACGTGATTGTATGTTTAATAAATTTTCTCCTCGCAGTAGACCATGCATCTTCTTGGGATACAACCCATCCTATAAAGGCTCTCGTTGCTTAGATCCAACTAGCTCAAGGATATATATCACCCTTCATGCTCAATTTGATGAAACTTACTTTCCATCCCTAGCCACATCCAAGGCCCAACCATTATCCTTGCTCCAATTTTCAAATTTTTTGGAACCAAGTATACCACCAACCAATTTAACTCCACCAACCCCTATGCATCATTCTCGACAACTTACCCAATCCAGATCCCGTCCGTGTGTTGTTTGTACTGATTCCATGGTTGAGTCTATGCAGGTCCATGATCCTATTGCAGAAACACAACAGCAATCATCATAATCCAATTCACCCTCTATCGAGCCGATTGAGGTTCCTTCCACTGCTCCAACTGCTACCATTCCGACAAGTTCCCATCCTATTCTCACACGAGCCAAGGCTGGTATTTTCAAACCTCGCCACCCGGCAGATCTTGCATTAGTGGGATCCTCTACTATCATCTCTGCTCTACTGGCCTCCACTGAACCGAAAGGGTTCAAATCTGCAACCAAAAATCCAGCTTATTGGCTAGCTGCCATGGATGAAGAGATAAAGGCCCTAGAAAGCAATCATACCTGGACTCTGGTTCCTCGACCTACAAATACAAACATTATGGGATCTAAATGGGTATTCCGAACTAAATACTTGCCCGAAGGTTCTATCGAACGTCTCAAAGCCCGCCTTGTTGCCAAGGGACATACACAAGTACCTGGTCTCAACTACACGGATACATTTAGTCCTGTCATCAAGGCTACTACTATCCGTGTTGTTCTCTCTCTTGCTGTGACCAATCGATGGCCGCTCCGTCAACTAGATGTCAAAAATGCCTTCCTCAATGATCATCTAACTGAACAAGTTTATATGGAACAACCTCTTGGGTACATCGATCGTTGCTACCCCAATCATGTTTGTCAGTTGAAGAAGGCTTTTTATGGACTCAAACAAGCACCCCATGCCTGGTTTTAGCGATTCAGCTCGTTCCTCATTCACCTTGGTTTTTATTGCAGTTGTGCGGACACATCACTATTTGTCTTCCATAGGCAATCTGACATCATCTACTTGCTTCTATACATGGATGACATCATTATTACAGGCAATAACGCCTCTCTTCTTGACCACTTTACTCGAAAGCTTCATTTTGAATTTGCTACTAAGGATTTGGGATCCCTCACTTATTTTCTTGGTCTTGAGGCTACGCCAACACCTAATGGTCTGTTTCTCAGCCAGCTAAAATATGCACGTGACATTCTCGGTCGGGCTCAATTACTTGATAGCAAGCCGGTTCACACCCGATGGTTGTTTCCCAACATCTATCTTCGGATGGTGCATTATTTTCAGATCAGGTGGGAGGTGCTAGGAGTTAGCACGGATGACTAATTTCATCCGGGCATTGAGAGGGAAGGATGAAGATGGGTTCCTGGTTGGGATGAGTGAACCGTGCCCAGACTAGTTATCATACCATAATGAAATGGGTCGGTCATTGCCAACTTTGCTTGTAACATTGAGTTGAACCATGTCTTGCAAAGCCAATAATTAGTTCAGGAAATGTGAGTGAGAGGAGCTTTTGTTTATTTGCTAGATGCATCTTCCCTGCAGAAAGTATGAATGAAGTCATCTAACCCATAATGATCCCTTATCAAGTAAATCCTCCAGAATCGTTTTAGAAGTAAGGCCTAGTTCATAGTTCGAATAGAGGATATATTTAAGCCACCTTTTTTCTTAGAAAGGAATAGGTCAATCAATTTAACCTTAGCCATTCTTTTGGATCGATCTAAATGACTCCATTAGACTTCTCTGAGTAGTCTTTCAATGTCTTTGATAATGTTCTGAGAGAGAAACATATGGGAACTTCAGTATACATGTAAAGTGTTAATCACATATTGGATAAGTTGCAACTTACCTGCATAGGAAAGAGTTTTGTTAATCCATGAACCAATTTGTTTCTGTATCTTTACAATAAGGGGTAGATACTCCTAACAGTTAAGGTATCATATTGTCACAGGAAGTCCTAAGTACATGAGCGGGGGGTTTATGGGTTGCATGCCTGTATGTTGTGCTATGGATTATTGGAGATCATAAGCTTTCTTGGAAACGAGAAATTTACTTTTAGTGAGGTTAATCTAAAGCCCATAATAACTCGTGAAGGTGGTAAGGGCTTTCATAAAAATGTCGACAGATTCTAGCTGAGCTTTACAAAAGAGAAGGAGGTCATCTGCAAAACCAAGGTTAGTTAGGCCTATTTTTTGCATTTTGAGTGATATCAGAATTTGGGATTACGCTTTACTTCTTGTAGCATGATAACATTAACAATTTCCATGCAAAGGATGAAAAGATAGGGGCATAGGGGATCCCCCTGTCGAAGAACCCTAGCAACCTTGAAGAACTTGGTTCGGCTACCATTGATGAGCATAAACAGTGAAGCCGAGGATAGCATTCTTTTAACCAGTTGATAAAAATGTGAGGAAATCTGAAAGCTTGCTGCATTGTCTATAAAAAATCCCAACTAATGATGTTAAAAGCCTTGTGAATGTATATTTTGAGTGTACAGTTAGGAGAGTAATCCAATCTAGAGTAGCGATTGAGTAGCTCTTGAATAATGAGAACATTATCGCCAATGTGACGATCTGACATATAAGGACCCTAATGCTCAATGATTAGAGGAGTGATAGCCTGTTTCAAACAGTTGACCAAGATTTTTTAGAAAATCTTATAAAGAAAATTGGTGCATGTTATAGGTCTAAAGTCACCAAAAGTGGAAGGTTGGAAGTTTTAGGTATCAAACAGAGGAAGGTATGGTTCATTTCTTTGAGGAGCACTCCATTCGCAAAGAACTTATGGACTACATGCTTCACAAAGAGGCCAGTAATGTTCCATGAGTTTTGAAAGAAATAGTCATTGAAACTGTTAGGCCCTAGCTTGTCGTCCATGTCAAATACAATTGTCATCAACAGGTTTGGTTAAAAAATCTTGGTCTTGCGGAGATACTTGCTTCAGAAATAGGGAATTTAGAATAGTGAGTGAGACATCTAAAGTTCCAATTTTACCAAGCAAGGAGCTAAAGCACCTGATGGCTTCATCTTGTATATCATGGAAATTTTGGAGTAGGGAGCCAGTTATGGAGGTAATGGAGTGAATCATGTTATGGTGTTTCCTTGCTAGGATGGAATTGAAAAAGAAGTTGGAGCTTTGGTCTCTATTAATTAGCCAGTTAATTGTGGCTCATTGTTGGAGTAATAAGTTATGATTGTTAACGGCATGTAGGTAATGAGAAAGAGTAGTCTTGTCAGAATTTAGGAACATTGTATTAGTAGCCTTCAAGGCTAGTTATGATTGAAAATTTTCAAGAGCTGATTTGGTAGCTTAAATAGCTGCCATGGTAGAGCCTTTCATAGCTTGTAATAGTTTGAGTTCATGTTTAATGCGCTTCAGCTTCTGCATATAACAATATTGTTTTGTTACAGCACAAAATTGGCGCACGTCTCTGCTACAAGCTTCCAGAAATGCAAGATCATGAACTAGATATTTGTTGAAAAGAACGGTAGAATGCGTGATATGTTTCTAGAACAAGTTGTCAATAATAATTGGGGTATGATCTGAAAATAGAGGGTCTTTGAAGCTTGCAAAACTGTTGGGATAAGTGTTTAACCAGATATCATTTAGTGCATGATCAAGTTTCTTTCAGATATTCTAAGCAGATGATTGCTCATTAGACCAAGTGAAGGAGTGTTTAATGAGATTTAGATTAGTTACTCCAATTTCATGAACATAATCTTTAAAGTTAGCCGAATAATTCTTTAAGTTACAGTGGCCCTAAGCTTTAGTAGGATAAAGAACTAAGTTGAAATCTCCACATATCAACCATGATTTGTTCATGTTGCCTCCGATGGCTTGGAGGTTGTTCCATAAAACTCTTCTCTGAAAGCTGAAGTTGTTGGCATAAATAAAGGAGGCTACAATAGTCAGATTGTTATGCAAAAAAAGTAAATGTAGATCCATAGCTTGTTGGCCCTGGTCCCCGTACGGATTTTTATGGCGACTACATGTCACTATTATAAATTTACTTGTAATAATAATAAATAAATAACATTTGAATTTAATTAAAAATCTAGACACGGAAGATTTGTGGTGGGATCATTAATTAATTTTTTTTGGACATATAATTAAATTACTCAAAAACAAATTGATTTAATAAAATCCTTTTACTAGTAATAAAATAAATTAATTGATTATATCAAATAAAAGAAATAGATAATAATTATATTAACTAAAATAAAATTCACCAGAAAAGTAAAAATAATACTCAACAATGTAATTCAAAATTTAAAAGAGGTAAAAGCAATTTAATCAAGTAAAAGAGGAAGAAGAATACAGCGTTAAGGAGGAAACTGTCTAGGGAAAACTGGGGTCGCGATCGCAAATTTGCCAGATTTGGAATCGTCGCGATCGCACTACGTCGTGATTGCGATTTTGCTAGCTCTGTCGCTATCGCGCCTTAGTTACGATCGCGAACGATGGAAATCCACACTGTCACGATCACACCGCCTCACGATCGTGATTTTCCCTAATCCGACATCCTTACTTCTAAGCAGCATATCTTTCATTACAGAAATTCAAAAATTACAAACTATATATCGTTGGAAAGCTAAGATCAAGACCTACAGCTTTCATGAAGATAATTTTGCTAATTTAGTCTGTATCGATGCAGTTTAATCATCTAAATAAAGTTACCATTTCAACCAAGATTATGCACCAATTATGCAAAAATGTACACCAACACAGCCATCTTATAAGGGTCATAACTTCTGCATCTGAAGTCCAAAAATTTCAATCTTTATAGCGTTAGAAAGCTAAAAGAATAATCTACAACTTTTATGTAGATCACTTAGCTTAATTCTACCTAGATCAATGCATTTTATTTATTAAAGTATCAGATCACTTTTTTTCCCCATTCTTTGTTTTCACTCATCTAATCACAAACAATTCTCACACAATTTCAAAGGACCTGAACCAACATTTAATTTTCTTACATACCCAACTCCTTGATACACAATCACCACAAAAATCCATTCCAATATCTCCCAACATTCAGCACACAACCAATATAACTTAAGAAGAAAAATTATGTATATATATGTAATCTATCAATTCGCAACAACAAAGTTAATACATATTTTCATACTTTATTTCACAATGTCGTAACATTAACATGGTCGCAAAATACATACAATAATGTTTATGCTGACATACTTCCAAGATCACTTAAAAGTGATTGACACTAACTTAGATACAAAAATCTGAAATTTGTGGAGTTATGCCAACTTTGCAAGGCACCTATTGATCTGCTGGTTCTTCACTTGAGGATTAGAAAATTTTGGGAGTGAGCCGAATAGCTCAGTGATTAATATATCTATAGTCGATGCTAATAAACCATACACCACATAATGATCATCCATGACATAACACATCATCACAAAACAATTCAGCTGAAAATTATTATCAATCATAACATTCAAGATACATCATAACTCAACATGTTTCGAAAATGTAATGCACACACAATAGCTCGAGAGTTCCGTGGAACGAAACGGCAAAACCAAAGTTTACACCATGAGACAAAACGAGTCCGATTTTCTCAGGATCTCGTGGCCGCAAGCAGGCAGTCGGGAGAAGGCTATAGGTCAATGTGCACGTGACTAACGAAACGAATTTCTCTCTCGCCCACATAACAGATTTTTATATGATCATACATTCCACATTGTGTTCATGCTTTCATGTTTCATAAATCTTTTCTTTTTCATTCACACAAAGTCATAAAATTTTCACAATGCAACACGATATACATTCACAGAATATCATTCCCACATTCACAATGAATAAAACAAACATATTCATCATACATGCACATAATTAATTTTGCTCTTCTTCTCGCTCTTGACGTCTATATTCTTGATTCCCTAAGAACAAACATATCTTCATTTAATCACACACACACACCAAAAAGCTTTCCTTAAACCTAGCTATCCATGAATAAGTTCACACTTAATCTCTTCTTGATTTTTATCTAGCTAGAAAAACTAAGGTCTATCATAAACCTCTTATTCTTCTTCTGTCTTTCCTCATCTTCATCATATAACAAAAACCTAGTTTTTCCACTTCCTTCAACATTTTCTCCACATAAACCTACTTTCTGCTTCTTTCTTCTATCAAAACTAAGGAGCAAGAAGGTTTACCTCACTAGAAAATTTAGCTAAAACTCTTCCTTCTTCCTTTTTCCTTGCTATTTTCTTCTTTTTTCTCCTTGCTTTGTTTTCTTCTTCTCTCCTTCTCGGCTATTCCCGACTCTCACTCTTTTCTTCCTTCAAACTCACGACTCTTTACTTCTTCTTTTCTTATAACTCACGATTCTTCTCTTC
>JAOSBN010000002.1:8885809-8910383 GCA_027563595.1 Erythroxylum suave | reverse complement strand
GAGCTCCTTTTATAACTATCAAACTACTTCCTATTTCCATAATCTATCGATATGGGATTAATGGGGGGGGGGGGAGGTGTGTGCTTACTTTTATAACTACCAACCTCCACCCCAAACACATAAACTCCCGATGTGGGATAGAAAGGGTGCCAACTAGTAACAGTCATCAAGTCCTATTAGGTCTTAATAGTTGCCCGTTTTGAAAGTCTTCCCTATGGCTTGCCAAACTTTACGTTAAGAGGAAGAAGTAGGCTTCCAATTATAAGTCATAGTGATAGTGTCTTTCTATAACATATTGTCTTCACCTAACCTTATGACAGGTATTTCATTTAGTAGTTCTTTAGAAAGCTCAACACTGACACATATGCGAGCGTAGTCAATTCTTTTCTTCTTTGCTATGTTCTCGTCTGTACATAACGGTTTTTCGATATAGCTTGCTAATGAGCTTAACCCATGAGTGGTCTATGACTCTAGGGGGACATTATGGAAATGAACCTAAAGAGGGACATCCTACACTTTTACGGATTCAAACCGTAAAATGAGCTGTCATCTTTATAGGAAGATAGGCTAGTTGCCTAGGTGTCATGGACCTTCTTCAAGAAGTTTGTTTGCTTTTAAACAGAGGAGAAGGTAAAGAGGATAAGGTTGTCCTCTGAGAGTAAGACATCAGAAAGACCTCTGTGTTTCCATAACTTGTTGGCCCAATGTTGGATAAGGGGAAAGGTTGGTCGATGGTAAAAATGGAACCCAACAATGGTTAATTCCTAACCCTTGGCTCCCTCTGGGAGTGTTTCGATCTTTGGACACACCACAAGTATACCATCTAGTTCATGCGGGGAACAATAGCTAACAGTGGACGTGAGCTGGTCGCCGACAACTTGTTTCCATATTTTGTGGGTAAGAGGTGTCGGAGGGGTCGAAGAAGAAAGTGAGTGTGAGGAGTGAGGATCAGGGGGAGGGGTAAGGGTAGGAAATCAGATAGTTGGAGGGTTGTCATATAGCTAGAATTGGAAGGTGTCAGGTTGACAGTAGAGTGGCGCAGATAGGACAATTGAAAGAAAGCGGCAAAAAGTGTGAAGTAAGAAAAGAGTTGTAAAGGAAAAATACCAAAAACTCCCTAAGAGAAGAGCAACAAGAACTGAGCCAAGAGGAGTTAGAGGGCAAAGAAATCAACTAGGGAGATGAAGTAAATGTTGGAAGGAGGAGATGATAAAAAAAGATGTAGCAACAAAGAAGGAAGGAGAAAGATGGTACGACGGAGGAAGGAGGCCCTTAAAAATAAATTATTTTAATTAATTAATTAATTAATTTTATTTCAATATATTATATAATATTTATGATATATTAATAATAAAAATTATTATAATTTATTAAAAAATTCTAAAGACTAAATTTTTATTTATATATTAATATTATTTTAGTATATAGTTTAATTATTGAAACAAATTTTATTTAAAATTTTTTATATTTTGAAGATATATCAAATCTAAATTTATTTATTAATAACTATTAAATTTAAATTAACTATAGAAATTAAATTAAATTATTCATAGAATAATTAATATTAAATAATTAAATATATAATAGTAGTTAATTATTCATAATAATTAATATCAAATAATTAAATAACATATATTTAGTTGACAATAAATAAAATTATAAAAATAAACAAAAAACATATTTTTATGATTTTCATAAGTTATAAAAATTGGAAAAATCGAAACAAAAACTAGAAATTAAAAACTCAAATAAATAATTGTTTTATCAAATTTGAAAATGAAAACAAAAATACACAAACGGACTCCTAATTCTCTCTTCTCCTCAATTTTCAAAAATCTTAGTCAAGAAATTGCAGCTGAATTCGTATTTTAACAAGAGCAACGATCGGTGTTAGGAAAACCCTAAACAGACAAACAGCTTTCTTTCCAGAAAGCTATGATCTTATCAAGATTGACGGGAACTAGATAAACAATATCTAAAGCAAGTCTGAAGATGTTGAACTACAATGATATTAGCTGATTAACTAATAAGAGAGATGTTTCTCCACAACCCTCTGAGAGAGATGTTTCGCAAAGTGTTGATATTACCATTCTTGCCAATATAAAACGATCTGCCAATTAATTTTCATGTGATGTCTACTTCGTCTTTGCATGACTTGGGTATTGAGGTGACAGCTATCTTCTGTTTGTTTATTACATTATTGTGCCTAAACGCATGTGTATAGAAGTAGTAATTGAAATGAGTCGGAGACAGCTCATAGCTGACTTTTAGGGAACTAAACGACATCACTAAACTCTGTCTGAGTTTTTGCTGTCAAACTAAATTATGAGATTTACATGATGATGCGATTTTCAACTGATCACATAAGTAGAAGACATAACTATTAAAATTGAAACTCGATCAGCTCTGGCGATCCTCAATTATAGATCATGGCGTCCAACATGTTCCATGTGAAAAATACATGTCAGCTCTGGTGATCCTCAATTATAGATCATGGCGTCCAACATGTTCCATGTGAAAAATACATGTTGTAGGTTCAGGGATACGTATCTAACGTTTATTTTATTGGGGTAATTCTCCCCTCTCAAACCCTTCAAATTAAAGAGACCAAGAAATTCTTACAAATTTAATTGCCACCATTTATCTTTGGAATTGACCATATAATAATAATACCATTAATTCTAAAAAGACAATTTTATTTCACAAGTCTAAGTAATTCCATTGAGTGGAAAAGGAAATAAAGATATGTTCATGTAAGAGTTAAGGATTTAAGTGGAGTCAATTTTCAATATAAAATTTAGTGAGGGCAAAATTTTATTAATTTTTATTAAACATAATTTAGTTATTAAATATTTATTTTAAATATTTTTTAATCTGGGTCTAGTGGGCCAACTTAGCTTAGCTCCAATCTGCATGAAATGGCCGGTCTAACATACACGCGTGGAAATCTTCAACTTGGTACTAAAATAATGAAAATTTCAAAATTAAACCATTTAACAGGCAACTGGCTAATCTTGGTCTAGTGGTCCAACTTAGCTAAGCTCTGTCCTGCATGAAATGGCCGGTCTAACATACACGCGTGGAAATCTTCAACTTGGTACTAAAATAATGAAAATTTCAAAATTAAACCATTTAACAGGCAACTGGCTAATCTTGGTCTAGTTGTCCAACTTAGCTAAGCTCTGTCCTGCATGAAATGGCCGCTCTAACATACACGCGTGGAAATCTTCAACTTGGTACTAAAATAATGAAAATTTCAAAATTAAACCATTTAACAAGCAACTGGCTACTCATCATTTTATTATCCTAGGTCAAGAAGGACGTAAGGAAATAAACTTAATCAAATATTTCAATATTTGCTATTTTAAAGTAAATTTGGTGCAGAGACGATGCGCCAAAATCCAAAAAGCCTTCGATTCTTCTTCTATTCGTCTTACAAGTTTGCTATTGTACATGTGGAGTTCTGAGATTAGTCAGTAAACCTAAATTGCCCGGTCTCTGTTGTATATTCTCGTCTTCTCCTTGAAGTTTGAATGATTGCACATAAAGAACTTGCACGTTTAACAGTTGCTGCTTTTGTCTCTGGACACAGACAAACGAAAAACCGATATTCTCTCATCTATTCTATTGCAAGTGGTGAAAGAGAAAAACCACCAAACACATTTAATTGTTATGAACATATTTCTAATTCACGATATCAAATTAGTCAGATAGGTACTGATAGTAAAGTTTGTGTTAACCATTACGCCAATTATCATAAATCAATGAAAACTACTTCACCAAATAATCCAAAAACGAGACTTTTTTGCTTTTGACAAAATTATATACAAATAATGAATTAATGATAGGGATCGTAGCATCTCCATACGAGAATTTGCCAATTGACATGATAAAAGAATGACATCTTGTTTTACTTTTGAAAGACAAAAAGAATCTTGTAAAATTATAAACGGGATTTTATTGCTCTAAATCTTGAAATCATAAGATGAATGAATATAATAATTAACAATTAATATTAGGCATAACACAAACTTTAGTGATTGGCTAAGGATCAACTATAAAATTGTATAAATGGAAATAGCACGAGACATAACACAAACTTTAATGATCAGCTTAGAATCAACTATATATATTTATAAACAAAAATAATACAAGAATTACCTATTTTGCTATCTATTTCCAAATAAATAAGTTGTTGAAACACTTGGCCAAGCGATTAGATTGTTAGAACAAGCTCTTTAATGTATGAACAAGCCCTTAAAATTTTCGATTAACTTTTACGAAAGTCATATAACTTTATGTTGCTAAACGTCTTTCTACGTCTTTCTTAGTGAACAAATCTTTTAACAGGTCAGAGAATCTATACATCTATAAACATACTTAAGTAGGTAGCAGAACACCTTAGCAACTATTTGAAATACCCTTATTAGGTCTTCTAATCACAAACTCAATAAATAATTGCACCACACTAACAAGGACTCATTTTCTTCACTGAACTTTAGTCTATCTAATCAGAAACTTTATTTGACTTTTTGATTATCTTTAATTCATATTAAATTTGATCCTTTTAGCCTTAATTTTTATAAAATATGTAATTAATCATTGCCCAGAAGGAATTTCAAATTTCCAACACTCTCCTCCAACATATAATGATTGCAACCATTACGATAAAAGTAGAAAACAATAAAAATGGCCAAGAAAATTGATGTAATGGTCGACTAATATAAAAATATTTGATCTAAAGATAATAACAGTCTATTATTCAATCCCATAAAGCTTTAAGTATTAGAGAATATCAAATTCACATATCATATGTGACATAGATCCAATACAATCACAAACATATAACACCTTCCTGATATGAATATGAAGATGGAGCATGGCAAATTACAATAACATTTGTATGATTTGAAATGGATCATTGTTTTGTTGATGATCCTCAATCTTTTAAACTTTACGTCAGACTACAATGGAGAATTTTATTTTCTTTCAACGAACACTAAACTGCATTAGAGAAACCCTATATGATATTAAACACTCATATCCCTCTATATCTCATAAATTCATGATTTATCAAAACTTTTATATGTATCCTAAAGATATAAGATCAAGGCCAGACTGTATTTATGTCTAATGACCATTAAAATGCTTGAGATTGACACAAATTTTAAGGCTTTCAACTATATTATGACAATGTATAATAAATCAGATGACTGAGAATAAAATAATGATCATCAATATATATGTATGTATGTGTTTGTGTGTATATATATTGACTAAAAAGCTTTGTTTAATTATGTTTGGGAGATATATAACCAATATGAGTTTGTTGAAGCCTTTGGTAGTTATGAATCATTGTATTTTGCTCCCAATACAGTTGTTTGGATTTCATGCATTATGACAGTACTTTTTCATAATATATATTGTTTATATATCTCCCAAACATAATTGAACAAAGCTTTTTAGTCAGTATATTAACTAATATATGTTCAATCTCGATATGCTTCACTACAATATGGCCCATTTGTTTCAATTCCTTTATGATCAAATACTTAACCTTTAAACACTTAGACCTAGTGATATTCTTATTTTTATTTTTAAATAACACATCAGAAAGATTATCACAATAAAACTAAATGGGCCTAACAACTTGATCAACCATAAATAGCTTAAAAATCAAAATCTTGAGCCAATTTGCTAATGAAGCAACCCCATAGTATACAACTTTAGATGCATATTTGAGGAAGTTATGAGTGTCAGCTTGACACTTTTTTATAAGATAGCTGTTGGGATCCCACCCTGGCGAGCCACGTATCCGACGTCCTAAGTAACATCTGGACTCGCATCCCACAAGGGTGGCGACCCCTCACCAGGACAAACCTCAAAATGGAACTTCATCTTGACCTCTTCTTATTTAATTCATACCTGATGTTCTCCCATCCTTAATGTGGAATTTCATCTTGTCCTCTTCTTAACATTTTGTCCCTTGACTTGTACTTAGAGTCTAAATTTCTAACTGCTTCTTGATCCTTGATAATCACTTCTTAATCCTTGATTAGTGAAATTCTGTGTTTAATTCCAACTAAGTGACTGTTCAATCATACTGGCTTAAATTCTTCTTGTGTTATCCATGGTTGGCCCATCATCTGTATTTACTTATGGCCTGTGTTCTATCGTCTGGGTTCTATCGTTTGTGGTTGACTTTCTTATCGTTTGTGTTTGACTTTTTATCGTCTGTGTTTTATCGTCTGCCTTTCTATCGTTTTCTTTTCTATCGTCTGTCTTTCTATCTTCTATCTTTTGACTTTTTATCTTCTGTGTTTGACTTCCTATCGTCTGGGTTCTGTAGTCTGTGTTTGACTTCCTATTGTCTGTGTTTTATTGTCTGTCTTTCCTTGAGTCTATGTTTATTGCATCTGTCTTTCATTTGCGTCTGTGTATGACGTCATTATAGACGATACTTTTCCTCTATATTTTTTCCTTGCGTTTGTGTGTGACGTCATCACAGACAATAAACTTCCTATATATTTTTCCTTTGTGTCTGTGTGTAACGTCATCACAGATGTTAAACTTCATCTGTGTTTCCTTCTTGCAATCTACTTTACTTAATGCGGATTTAAATCTTTTCAACCACCCTCATTCATTCCGTTCTAAAGACAAATTATACAAAGCATAAACATCAACTGCTTCCCCAAAACCTCCAACTCATTTAATCATCATATGCAACATGAAATCTTAGCAGTAATTATCATCAAACCCAAAAGACATTTCAATCATAATAATAGGCTGAAGTCTATTCTATTCATGTTAATAAGCAGAAGTCATTACAAAGCTTTACTGAACATTTCAAGGTACAATACATCCATTAAGTTTGAGAATCCAAGAATACGAAATACACTTGAAATGTGGCTAAAGCCTTGAATTTACAAAAATCTAACTTAAGAATACAAAAGAAATTAGGCAGATTTGAGTTATGCCTTGACTCTTGGCTTACTCACTCCCTTGCTCATCATCTGAATGGGACAGAATTTGGAGGGGGTGAGCTTAAAGCTCGTGGGTAACAGATTTATAATCAAGACACATGCCAAAAACCATTTGCAAAATTCATTGCATTTTACATTTGGAAAACCGTAGCAAATTTGCTTGAAAAATCATCCAATGCTTATTTCACAAAATTTTCACTTTATCAAACAATTCATGAGCAAAAACATGTATGCATCAACTTGTTACCACATAAGCACATCAAAATGGTTTCAGTGGATCCAAAAAAGAACATACTACACATTCCCCGTAAGAGTTCTATGTAGTCGTGAACAGAACGTACTAGCGCAATTCCACTTAATGGTCTTGCGTAGCCGTGAACTTAGGGAAGTCCATGAGGGAGCTCCATGCCACTAGCAGGGCAAGCGGGAGAAGCCTTTAGACAAGTGCACTTGACTTAACTTAGGGGACCACCACAAACCCACATAATCATGCATTTCACATCTTGTAAACTTATGGCCTAATGACATTTCTTGACAACTTGCTTTTCATATACATGCAATATTCCGAAGACATAATTTCATAAACTTACATCTTTTCAAAAAGAAACATTTTCAAAATGTTTTCATAAATCATCACACAATGCATGCAGCAAATAAATGCAACATTTATAACACCATTGAAAACACTTTAAAACTTTCTTAGTTTGGAAGAAAGCATTAAGGCTTATTAGTTAATCATAAAATTGTCACCCACCTGAAATCCTTGCTTATACACTTGCTTAAGGATTGTCCTTCCTCTTGCCTATCTTACCTCTCTTGATTTCCTTTAACAATGAAAACAGTCCCCATTCAATAAAATTCCAGATTTGAGAACCCATAATGCACATGCACTAATATGGATCCTAGAATTCTTAAACCCATGCATTTCTTAAGCTTTGTAACCAGAAACCCTTCAAAACTCCAAAAGGTTTAAAATCAATCTTACCTTGAATCTTCACCAAACAATTAGATTCTTAGCTCTAAAGAAAGCTCTTCCCTTCCTCTTTTTTTTTTCCCTTCTTGATTAACCTCAAACTCTCTCTTTAAGATTAAGAAAATTTGTGACCTAATTCAAAGCTCTATTCTTTTTAACTTCACAGAAACCCCTCTTCTTCTTTCTCTCTCTTCCTTTTTGATTTTCTCTCCTTCTTTCCTTCATCCACGTGTTTTTGATCTTCTTATATACAAGACAATCTTTTCCTCTTCCTATTCTACCCTTAATGGGTGAGGAAAGTCCACCTTACCCTTCCTTTAATACCTTAGTACTTCTAACTTTAAGTAATCTACCCAAATTACCCTTATGCATTCTTAATTCTTCAATTTAACTTACACCATACTATACTCTAACTGAATCTTAATTCTTCCATTTAATACTTCCAATTTCCATCAATCCATGAAATAAATCCTCCTAAACTTGACATAATAAGTAAACTTTCAATTAAAAAATGAATTATCCAACAAGATCAAAAAATTCATTCAATTCATGCTTACTAAAATAATTTAAAAAATTGGGGCCAACAATAGCACCAGTTAATTACATGAAAATCTATCCTGATGTAAACTTTATATAATCTGGATACATAGAAAAATATGAATTTCTATAACTAATAAGGTCTAAATTGTTGACTCTTTGAACGTCAACATATAATTCTTAGTTCCTTTAAGTTATCTCAAAACTCATTTAACTATATTCACGTGGTTTATTCCTAGGTTAGCCAAATACCTACCTAATCGTCCAATAATGAATGCAAAGTCCAATTTAGTGCATACCTGAGCATATATTAAGTTGCCTACTGCACTAAAATAAGGGCATTTTGTATGCTTCTCTCTTAATATCATTATTTGGACACTATGCTAAAGCTAACCTCTCACCATGATAGATAAGTCCTACTATAAGTTTATAATAACCCATGTTAACCTAGGTAGCATATGCTCGATATATGCACCTTGCGAGAAACCTAGCATGTTTTAAGATTTGTCACATAAATTTGAAAACCCTAGACAAAAGCTACTTCATCAAGGTCCTTTTGTATCAAAATGTTTGGCTATAGGTTGATTAACCTCATACAACATGGTCAAGTCATTTGATGCAAGTAAGATAACATATAAGCATCTTTAAACCTTATTTTCTATAAAGCCTAATAAGGCAACAACTTCATCAAACTTTAGATAACACTATCTAGAAAAAAATTTAATCCACATATAAATTTCCTTAATTTACAGACCATATTAATCTTATTTTGATCTTAAAACACTTTAAGTTGCTCCATATAGATCTTTTTATAAAGGTCTCTATTCAGGAAAGAAATCTTAACATCCATCTGATGCAACTTTATATCATAATGAGCTATTATTTTTATGATCACTTTAAATGCATTCTTGGAAGAAATAGAAAAAAAGGTGACATTAAAGTCAATACCTTCTTTTTGAGTGAATCTTTTAGTAAACCAACCGAGTCTCGAATTGCTTAAACTTACCCTGGTAGTCACTTCTTAGTCTTGTAAACCAATTTACAACTAATATACTTGCAATTATGAAGTAAATCCATAAACTCCCACATAATCCCACATATGATTATGCTTTATGAATTGCATTTTATCTGTCATAACATCCCACCACAAATATGCATAAGGTTTAAAAATAGCTCTTGTAAAAGTAAACAAATCTACTACATGTCTAATATCATAATCTTGTTCACCTAAGTAGCCTATTTAATTAGATAATATTGTAGTTTCTTCACTTAAGTGGATCTTTATAATTGAGCTAGTTCAGCCTGATCATCCTCAAAAACCTCAATCTATATATGTATGGGTTCCTGTTTTTATATTGAGACCATTTGGATATACTAATCCTAGTAGAGTAGTGATGGATAAGATATAACAATCTTATCTACCCTTGTATAATTTGAAAGATGAGAAGGACCACTTCATCGTAGATATTATGTTCTAAAAGTTTAGCGATTTTTATCTTTATCTCATTATTTTGGATCCTCCTTTTCTATAGTAATTTTTGAATCCCTTAGAGTGGTTAAAATATCTCACAAAATAACATTGGGTGGAACGGGATTATAACTTTTACTTATTAGCATTATATAAGCACACCTCAGTAGGGAGGCCAAATACATGAAGATAAGCAAGGGTAAGTTTTCACCCATTCCAGATTTCAAAAGACATTTTTGGCACTAATTTACTTAGGACTTTGTTAAGTACATATATGAAGTGGTCTTTACGGCTATCCTAGAGGTAGTTTGATAAGTTAGGTATACTCTATATTGATCTTATTATATCCTTAAGGTATGATTCAACCTTTCAACCTCACCATTTTGCTCATGACTACTTGGCATGGTGAACTAAGTCACTATTTATATAATTTAAAGTATTTGACAAATAGACTCTTTTCTTGTTCAAAAATCCCATATCTACCATAATACTCTCCTTCATAGTTAGATCTAACAATCTTGATTGAATTTCCTAGTCAGTTCTCAACTTTAGACTAAAAGATTTTAAATTTATCAAGAACTTTAAACTTCTCTTTAAGCAAGAACACATAATCATCATGGAAATAATAATTAATAAATGTCAAAAATATCTTAAGTTATATATAATAGTTATATAGTTGCCACATATGTTGGTATGTATGATCTCTAAAATGTCAAAGTACAAGTTGATCCATTTTCCTTTATTTTGGTCAACTTTCCTCTACGATAATCAACACATATTTTTAAATCATCATAATCCAGATTGGAAGAATGTTATACTTTATTAACCTCTCAACTCTTTCTCTACAAAATGTGGTCCAATCTCTTATGCAAAAATATGTGTGGTTTTCCCTTTATTGGGGGTTATTTACTAGCAACTTGTTTGCAATGTATGAAGAGGCATACATCTTACTAAAAGTTAGGCGCATTCTATATAAACCATATGATAAGGAAGTACTACTATGTTTTGTATTGAAAGATAATTGTACAACAAATTATATTATCCAAATTAGATACATAAATCAAATTTTGTCTAAAAATGGTATATAAAAGGTGTTATATGATACAATTTTGAATCATGTATTTAAGTTCAAACAATCATCTCCCACTAAGATTGCTTCTACTTCTTCATTGTTTCCCATTAGTGGTTTCTCCTCCTATGGATATAATATGATTAGAGGCTCCACTATCTAATCCCCAAAACCTTAAATTGGGCATATTCATCTATCATATAAGCAAAGAGTTACCTAAGAACTATTGCCTTTCTTTTTAGGTTTTGTATTGTTGGCATTCTAGCTTATTATGTCTCCTTTTTTTTTAGAAGAAACATTGTATACTCATTCGTAAAACCTCTAACTATACTAGATTAACTAATGGTGGAAGAAATTTTGTCACTTACCTGTGAACTTTTAAGGATTAACCTTGCCTTCCATTTGGTTACAATCAAAGGTATTTGACTTGTAAATTTTAGCTTCTCTTCCTCAACAATACAATGGGTGATTAGGGAATTTAAGTCCTAAGCCTTATCACGAGAGTTGTACATTGTAACTAGAATACCAAACTCTGAAAGGAAGGGTCTTTACTTTGAAGCTCTTTTTAATTTATTTGTTCGTCGTAAAATTTTTAAAGCTGTGGTTATTTGTTTTGTTATATTTATTTTAAAATCAATTATAAAATAAAAATGCATTTAAATTAAATTGTTGAGATCCAATAAGCTCTAAAACTTGTATCAATTACCAAACCATTTTGCTCATGACTACTTGACATGGTGAACTAAGTCACTATTTAATATAATTTAAAGTATTTAATCTTTATTGACTTTCCTAGTCGATTCTCAACTTAGACTAAAAGATTTTAAATTTATCAAGAATTTTTTAAGCAAGAACATATGATCATCATGGAAATAATAATTAATAAATATCAAAAATATCTTAAGTTATATATAATAGTTATATAGGTGCCACATATGTTAGTATGTATGATCTCTAAAATGTCAAAGTACAAGTTGATCCATTTTCCTTTATTTTGGTCAACTTTCCTATGCAATAATCAACACATATTTTAAATCGTCATAATCCAGATTGGAAGAATGTTATCCTTTATTAACCTCTCAACTCTTTCTCTACAAATGTGGTCCAATCTCTTATACAAAAATACGTGTGATTTTCCCTTAATTAGGGGTTATTTGCTAGCAACTTGTTTGCAATGTATGAAGAAGCATACATCTTACTAGAAGTTAGGCACATTCTATATAAATCATATGATAAGAAGGATGTACTGATATGTTTTGTATTGAAAGATAATTATATAACAAAATTTTTAATTATAAAATTGTAACCCTTTTATCCAAATTAGATACAGAAATCAAACTTTGTCTAAAGATGGTATATAAAAAGTATTATATAACACAAGTTTGAATCATGAATTTAAGTTCAAACAAACATCTCCCATTGAGATTGCATCTACTTCTTCATTGTTTCCTATTAGTGGTCTCACCTCCTATGGATGTAATATGATTAGTGACTCCACTATCTAATCCCTAAAACCTTAAAGTGGGTATATTCATCTATCATATAAGCCAAAGAGTTACCTAACAACTATTGTCTTTCTTTCTAGGTTTTGTATTATTGGCATTCTAGCTTATTATGTCCCCCCTTTTTTTAAAAAGAAACATTGTATACTCGTTCGTAAAACCTCTAACTATACTAGATTAACTAATATCTTTAGGTGAAAGAAATTTTGATCACTTACCTTTAAACTTTTAAGGATTAACCTTGCCTCCCATTTGGTTACAATCAAAGGTATTTGACTTGTAAATTTTAGCTTCTCTTCCTCAACAATACAATGGGTGATTAGGGAATTTCAGTTCTGAGCCTTATCACAAGAGTTGTACATTGTAACTAGAATACCAAACTCTAAAAGGAAGGGTATTTAAAGCTTGGTGTACAATACAAGTATCAAGAATATAAATATTCAATGCCTTTAGTTTACTTTGAAAGTGGACCATCCTAATAATATATTCCCTCACTTCTAAAGTCTATCTTATTATTGGACCCTGAATTTTTTTCTTTATTATTTTAGTGAGTATGCATTGAATGAATTTTCTTGATCATATTGGATAATTTTTTATTATTTATTATTATTGGAGTTTACTTGTTATGTCAAGTTTAGGAGGATTTATTTCATTGACTGATGGAAATTTTGGAGTATTAAAGGGAAGAATTAAGATTAAGCTAGAGTATAGCATGGTGCAGGTGACATTGAAGAATCAAGAATATATAAGGGTATTTTGAGTGGATCACTTAAGATTAGGAGTTCTAAGGCATTAAAGGAAAGGTAAGGTGGACTTTCCTCACCCACTGAGGGTAGGACCCAAGAGGAAAAGGTTGTCTTGTAGATAAAAAGGCCAAACACGTGGGTGAAGGAAAGAAGGAGAGAAAATCTGACAAGGAAGAGAGAGAAGAAGAAGAGATTTCAGTGACGTTAAAAAGAATAGAGCTTTGAATTAGGTCGCAATTTTTCCTAGTCTTAAAGAGAGAGTTTGAGGTCACTCAAGAAGGGAAAAAGAAAGAGGAAAGGAAGAGCTTTTTTTAGAACCAAGAATCTCATTATTTGGCGAAGATCCAAGGTAAGATTGTTTTTAACTTTTTGAAGTTTTGAAGGGGTTCGGGTTCAAAGAGCTTAAGAAATGTATGGGTTTAAGGGTTCTAAGATCTATATTAGTGCATGTGCCTTGTGGGTTCTCAAATCTGAAATTTCACTGAATGGGGATTATTCTCGTTGTTAAAGGAAATCAAGAGAGGCAAGAAAAGCAAGATGGAAGACATCTTTAAGTCTAATACCAAAACAAGCAAGGATTTCAATGTGGGTACGGTTTTATAATAGAGTAAATGAGTCATTCATTGTTTTCTTTAAAATCAAGAAAGCTGAATGGTTTTAATTGCATTATGAATGCTGCATTTATTTGCTACATGAATTATGTGCATGATTTATAAAAATGTGTTCTTTTGAAAAGTTGTAGGATTTCGAAATCAGATTTTCAAGAATGTTTCTCTAAAACATCTCATGTGCATGAAAAACAAGTTTCTAACCAGAGGCCATTTAAGGCAATCTATTTTAAATTCATGAATGACATGCTATGTGGGTTTGTGGCCCTTAAGAACCGTCACGTGCACGTTGACCCAAGAAATAGGCTTCTCCCGCCTGCCCGCTAGTGGCATGGAGCTCCTCTAAGGACTCCCTCAAGTTTACGACTACACAGGACCATTTTATGGAAATGTGTAGTGCGTCAAGAATTTGGACTTACCCTAAACCATTTCTGTTGTGGTTACATGTTTATGATTGTGACAAGTTTGATGCATGCATGATTTATAAGTGCTCATGAACTGTTTAATTAAGTGTTTGTGTTTTCTATGGGAAAGCATTACGATTTTCAAGTGAAAAATGACAAAGAGTTTTTGAAAATTGTTTTGCTTATTTCTCACTTATAAAATTGTCACCCACAAGCTTTAAGCTCACCTCCTCCAAATTTTGTCCCATTCAGGTGATGAGCAAGGAAGTGAGTAAGCTAGAAGTCAAGGCCTCACTCACATCTGCTAAATTCTGTTGTATTCTTAAGTTAGATTTTTGCGAATTCAAGGCTTTAGCCACATTTCAAATGTATTTAGTATATTAGTTCTTAAACTCAATGGATGTATTGTACCTTGAAATGTTCAGTAAAGCTTTGTAATGACTTCTGCGTATTTACATGAATGAAATGTCTTTTGGGTTTGATGATAACCACTGTTAAGATTTCACGTTGCATGAGTTGAACAAATGAGTTGATGCGTTGGGAGGAAATTGATGCTTATGTTATGGTGTATTATGTTTTTGGAATCGAATGAATGGTGGTTGAAAAGATTTAAGTCTGCATTAAGCAATGTAGACGGCAAGAAGGAAACACGGCCTTAAGAAAAAACACATACGAAAGAAATCATCTGTGATGACGTCAGTGTATAGACGCAAAGGAGAGTACAGACAAAGTTTATCGTATGTGATGACGTCACCCACAGTCGTAAGGGAAAAATATAAAGGAAGAGTATCGCCTGTGATAATGTCATACATAGATGCAAATGAAAGACAGACGCAAGAATCGCCTACGAGGACATATCACAACATGGACGCAAATGAAAGACAGACGATAGGTGGTCAACCCAGACGATACAAAGTCAATTATAGACGATAGAACACAGACCATAAGCAAACACAGACGATGGGCCAACCATAGACGATACAAAGAAGAAGTTAAGCCAGTATGTTCGAACAGTCACTTAGTTGGAATTAAACAAAGAATTCACTAACCAAGGATCAAGAAGCAGTCAAGGGACTTAGTGAGGGCACTCTACCCTTATAGGATGCGAGTCCAGATGTCACTTAGTTCGTCGGACACGTGTCTCTCAGGGGCGAAGGTCCAACACTTATAAAGTACGGTTCTTTTAACAAGGCACCTATCTTAGCATTAGAAGATAACTTGTACCTTTGAGACACATTGTTGAGGAAATCTCTAGTTTTGTTAGTCTCCAAATGTTAGATCGCCCAAGATCAATCTCTTTATGGTCAAATAACATATCTCATTTGACCTTTTCGATGCCGCATACGCTACTCTCTTAGCCTCAATACTAATGGATGTCGGTGTTGGTTGTTTGTCTTTGGTCATGTCTATAATGATATTTGCTATCTTCAATGAAACTTAATATCTTATTTCTAATTTTTAAAGTTGAAACTAGCAAGGGATCCAATAGTAATACTGTTATTTACTGAAAAGGCAATTATAAAACAAATAATAAAAATCATCAACATAAATGTAGGATAATAGCGATACTTAAAGTTACGAAACAGTATTCATAATGAGCATCTTATCATATATATATCATAAAACACCTATGGGCTAAATTCATAATGCACATAGATCCTTAACATAAAAGTGATCAGAGTATACGCCATTAACTCTTTTGATTTTACAACGTATAGGTGAATAAATCCCTAAAAAATGGTTATCCCTTACTAAATGCTTTTATGCTTATCTCAAAATCTATATAAGATCAACAACTATTGGAGAAAAAAAACTAAATACTAGACCAGAGACATCCATTAATATGCAAGAAAAATAGTCCAAATATTAATTTAAAATGTCATTACAGTGATTACATTCTCATTATTACCCAAACTATTTCACAAACAGAAGGGATCTATGTGTAATCCTTGCATTTAACTATATAGGCATAAATATTTGACAAGTTACTACTAATCAATGCAAAATCTTTATCCACATTCTCATTACCACATATCAATACTAAAAAACATTATCAAGAAACTTTATTTGAGAATTCATCACAAAGAAAATCTCAATATAATAATAATCATGCAATAAATCTCAATATAATGATAATCATGCAATACACAACAATAAACGAACCGGAAGAGATAATAAACCAACACGTATCAATTGTATTTCAAGATAATTGCATAAACATTCACTTAATAACCACTTTGTTAACTTTATTTAACGTATCAATTGTATTTCAGGTTAATTGCATAAACATTCACTTAATTATGGCTTTGCTAATTTTATTTAAACTTTTTTAGAGTTAAACTTTATTTATTATCAATGTAATAAATCCAAAAAAATTTTGAAAAAACTCACTTTATAAATTCACATTACCCAAAAACTAACCAAAGATTACTTGAAGGAGATTTTATGAATTCTAAAAGTTTTGAGCTTTCTGGTCATATAGTGTGACATCAGCAGTTAATGTTAACATTATGCATGGATACACTAAGCACATGCGACATTTGATGCGTGTGATAAGTGTAAAACATGCACTGATGCATGCTTCATATGCAACTAATGCATGATCACAACACGCTAACGTGCATTAATGCACCTATCACCTCATGTAGTATGCGCCCACATACTGAACACACATTCAACGCTAGTGTGCATATGGAACACAAGCTAGAATCTGGCGCTTCTTAACAAAGTAACTCCTCCACAAGAGCTACTTGTCCTTCCTGGCTATTAGGGAAACAGATCCTCTGTTTCAGTTAACTAATTCCTACCTGTTCGATTAAATCTCATCCACATATTTATATGAATTCCTCTCAAATGTGTGGACAAAATTAAGTGGAATAGGGTTGGAATACTCTAACGGGAACAGGATGCTCCAACCTAGTTACTAGAATAAATGATTTTCTATGATTTTTTTATGATTTTTACTCGATTTTGATGACTTTTTATTGAAAATTATCTAAAACTTCATTTTTGGCTTATTCTTTTATGCAATTCTTATATGAAAATAATTTAAACAAAAAATATGCAATTTATACAAGCAAAACATATAAAATTTTATTTTCTTATAGAGAAACTTAAAAATCTTTGTTTAAATTCATAAAATCATAAAATCTATTTAATACTACCTGTTAGTCATTAAATAAACCTTAGCAATCAGTTTAGGATCAACTATGAATTTGTATAAGTGAAGATAATTAGGAAAATACTTGTTTTACTGTCCATTTTCTGATGAATAAGATGCTTAACTACTTGAGCAAGTTGTTGAATTGTTTGAATTCACAAGCTGCTGAACAACTTGAGCAAAGTTGTTGAATTATTTTAACAAGCTCCGAATTATATTAACAAGTTGTTGAATTGTTTGAACAAACTCCTCGATATATGAACAAGTAGTTGAAACTTTCGATAAACCTTTTATAAAAGATATATAACTTTATGCAATTAATGTCTTCATGTGTCTTTCTTAATGTATGGACCTCTTAACGGATCAGAGAATTTGTATATTAGTGAGCTTACTTAATCAGATAACATGAGACCTTAGCAACTATTTATAGTAACCTTATTAGGTCTCCGCAATAAACACAGTAAATACTTAGCCTATATTAGACTAACTCGAATGCATCTCCAAAATGGAGGAAAAACACCATAACAGAGGAAAAATCAACTCCAATCCACCGACAATTTTTTCTCCATTTTATAGAGATACTACAGTGCCACACCAGCATTAATAGTAATGGAGAGATGCTACAATGCCACGCCTTTTTTTTTCCAATTTTCCAGGTCTTTTTTTCTCTTTCAACCTTTTTTTTCTTTTTTCATTCATTCATTCTTTTTTTATTCTTTCATTCTTTATTTTGTTATTTAAACAACATTCCAACATTTTCATTGTATGTTTATTTAAGTAATTATAAATTTATAGTAATTTTAAGGTTTAATCTCATGTTATAAATATTTTCTTTATATTTGTATAAATTTATAATCATTTATTTGTGAATAAATATTTTAAATAAATAATTTTAAAAAATCCATTAGAAAACATCAAATGAGTTATAAACCATAAATACATTGATATTAATATCCGAATAATATAATAAATTAGAAACAAAGATAAACTAAATTAAAACACGCATTTATAAATATTAATAGTCAAGCAGTAGAACTAAATTAAAAAAGATACAAGCAAAATATAATTACTTACTAATATCCAAGAATTTAATAACCGGTGTCTTTTTTTTTTGGTGTAATGAATGTTCTATGCCTTTTTTTGGTGTCAAAACATTTTTTATTTACGAAATTCAATAAAATTTGATGTTTAATACTACGTAATTATATTGTCGTTTAATATATTTAAATAATATGAAATAGTGCAATATATCTCATATATTATTTCATTTAGTATTATCAAATAACAAATTATAGTTTAATTGAAATTTTATTATTTGTTATTTATTAACATAAAAATATAATAATAATAATATTGTGAATAAAAATGTACACGAAAAATAAAGCTGGGTAAATTTTAAAAAGTAGTTTTAATAATAAAAATAAAAGGTAAAAAAGAATATGCTGAAAATATTCTTTTTTTGGTGTGAAAATAGAGTTATAGGTTAAAGTGAAAAGTATTGTAACATCTCCAAAATAGAGAAGAGTTGGTGGAATAGGTTGGAGACACCCTAAGCACTTATTTTCCTCACTGAATTTCATCTCATCTAACCCAATCTTTTATTAAATTTCTTTATTATCTTTAATTGAGATAAATTCGATTTCTTAACCTTAATTTTTATAAAATCTGTAATTAATGATTATTAAAAAATCAAAATTCCAACGGTTAATACATGTCTTTACATTAAGGTTTAATCTCATGTTATAAATATTTTCTTTATATTTGTATAACTTTATAATTATTTATTTGTGAATAAATATTTTAAAAAAATAATTTTAAAAAATCCATTAGAAAACATCAAATGAGTTATAAACCATAAATACATTGATATTAATAGCCGAATAATATAATAAATTAGAAACAAAGATAAACTAAATTAAAATGCACATACATAAATATTAATGCAATATATCTCATATATTATTTCATTTAGTACTATCAAATAAAAAATTATAGTTTAATTGAAATTTTATTATTTATTATTTATCAACATAAAAATATAATAACAATAATATTGTGAATAAAAATGTACACAAAAAATAAAGGTGGGTAAATTTTATAAAGTAATTTTAATAATAAAAATGAAAGGTAAAAAAGAATATGCTGAAAATATTATTTTTTAATGTGAAAATAGAGTTATAGGTTAAAGTGAAAAGTACTGTAGCATCTTCGAAATAGAGGAGAGTTGGAGGAATAGGTTGGAGACACCCTAAGCACTTATTTTCCTCACTGAATTTCATCTTATCTAACCCAATCTTTTATTAAATTTCTTTATTATCTTTAATTGAGATAAATTCAATTTTCTTAACCTTAATTTTTATTAATTATAAAAAAATCAAAATTGCAACGGTTAATACATGTCTTTACATTGAGGCTCTTTTTAATTTATTTGTTCGTCGTAAAATTTTTAAAGCTGTAGTTATTTGCTCTGTTATATTTATTTTTAAAATTAATTATAAAAGAAAATTGCATTTAAATTAAATTGTTGAGATCCGATAAGCTCTAAAACTTGTATCAATTACGTTTAATAGACAAAATCAATGTTTACTTCAAGTGTTTCTTTTCTAAGTATAGGACTTCATTAATGTTTTTCATAGTTCACGGAAATTCGAACTTCAAAATCCTATTAATTCCTTTTATATTCTTCTCCCATTAGCATCGAAAAGCAAGACCCTTTCATTGCACATACTATCTCCACTTAATGAAATGATACCCTTACTCCCAGTATTGAATCACGTCCACGTTGCCTGTTCAATGATTACCATGTTTTCTTCAGAAAAAAGGTAATTATTGAGATAAAAGGCCAAAAAGAAACGTCATGTTATCTTCACCTACCCTGCTTCATAAATATAATTTCGTTGTATACCTTTCATTCATTTTACATCAAAAAATCAACTCTGCGTCATTTTAATGATATCCAGCGAATCATGGCATGCTTTTACGGTCCAGAAATCGTCCGTATCAAATTTATAATATAGAGATGGGTATATATAGAGCCGTGTTTTAAGGTCCAATTTGGGGGAGAAAACTAAAATTGGTGCACCTGCCTCTGGTACCGTTTGTTGGCGACATATGTATAGGACGAAAATTACAAAAATGGACCATTGACCAGTATCTAAATGAAAAATCTTGAGAAACCTACCTAATCCATTATTTGTTTACTTCACATTCCTTTACGTCTTTCCTCCTAGACACTATAGCGTAAATAATTAAGGAAAAATGAGAAAAGTAGTGGAGCGAATGAAGAAAATGAAGAGGTTGGTGAGATAAGTAATACGAGAAGTTGTTCAATTAATATAAGATTCTATGTTTAGTTTAGGGAATGATATGGTAATTCTACATCTAAAGTAACTCTATCAATGGAAATTTTTGAGCTAGACTATTGTGGGATGTTATTGAAGATAGATTTAATGATAGGATTAAAGTACGTGGCGTTGGCAGTACTCATCAGTCTGGAAATCAATCAAGTTGGAATCAACTCTTATTTATATTGAATGTTCACTTGCCAAGCAACAGCTTAAATACAAGACCCTATAGACAGCAGTTTAGCACCACCCACCAACTCCACCCCTTTTACCCTTGATTAATACTAATTTCTTTTCAATTAAACAACAACAATAAAAATATCTCAATACAAATTTATCGAAATGCAGAGTTTAAAAGATTTTAGAAATTAGCAACTTTATTTCGAAATGCAGAGTTTGAAAAAGCATAATGCGTGATCTCATCATTCAGAGGCCAAAAATGAGACAAAAATGATTAGTAATCACCAGAACAAACACGAAGGACCGGTTTCATCATTTCACTTCAACGCAGTACTCCAGTAGAAAGGGCATTGACCTATTATTCGCACCTATAAATCACGGGTATGGACCCCACCAATAGATGCTTCTCATCTAACGATTTCACTATTCAATTTCCTTCAAACAAAGCCAGCATATCAGTTCGGGGTAATTGTACTCGCCTCAACCGCGAATTCAAGTATCTTACTATGTGGAAGTTGAATCCCATTTTCAGTCGTACTTGTGCATCGGCACCAAATTTTATGTTATCGATCTGGGTGTTAGACTTGGAAGTATATTATACATAAAATTATTTTAGAAGTCAATCTCAACATTTTTTATACGACTTGCAGCCATGCGAAATCATACAATTTTATTACCCGTAAAATAAACGACCTGCGTTTGCAGAAAGGTTGAAACATTCTTAATAACAAGCTCAAACGCCCTACAACTTAGAATAAATGATACATATTTTCCTTCTCTATGATGCTTTCGATTTCATCTCCTCTTATTCTGGCGGTCATCCGCACTTGTCCTGCAATAATAATGTTGAATCTCCGTCATTTTGTCTTGATCACTAAAGGAAACGTTCATAAATTGAGCACTTACTACATAAAAGCACGTTAGTCCTAGATTTATGTCCATATATAAGTGGATAATTAATGACTTAGTGAAGAATGCCCAAGTAGTGTAATGAACCATGAAAATGAATAGTTAGTACTTTCCATGCATAATGTATAATCACTAGTGGTGTCGATGGATTAATAATTACCTGTATTTAGGAAAGCCATAATCTACTAGTAGTGAGGAGGAGGGGGTGATGAATAGATGTAATGTGGTGGTGGTGGAGGAGGAGACTTGTACTTGTAGACCGGAGGAGGAGGAGAATAATACTTGTATGGCTTCCTGGGAGGAGGTGGTGGAGGAGATTTATACTTGTAAACTGGCGGTGGTGGTGGTGGAGACTTGTACTTGTAAGGTGGTGGTGGTGGAGAGTAGTACTTGTACGGCTTCTTTGGAGGAGGTGGTGGTGGAGATTTATATTTGTAAACCGGTGGTGGTGGTGACTTGTACTTGTAAGGTGGTGGAGGTGGAGAGTAGTACTTGTATGGTTTCTTTGGAGGAGGTGGTGGAGGAGACTTGTACTTATAAACTGGTGGTGGTGGTGGTGGGGACTTGTACTTGTAAGGTGGTGGTGGCGGAGAGTAGTACTTGTATGGCTTCTTTGGAGGAGGTGGTGGAGGAGATTTGTATTTGTAAACTGGTGGTGGTGGAGGTGGAGACTTGTATTTGTAAGGTGGTGGTGGGGGAGAGTAGTACTTGTATGGCTTCTTCGGAGGAGGTGGAGGAGGAGATTTGTATTTGTAAACTGGAGGTGGTGGAGGTGGAGACTTGTATTTGTAAGGTGGTGGGGGTGGAGAATAGTACTTGTATGGCTTCTTTGGAGGGGGTGGTGGAGGAGATTTGTATTTATACACTGGTGGTGGAGGTGGTGGAGACTTATATTTGTATACTGGCGGAGGAGGTGGCGGTGACTTATACTTGTAAGGAGGGGGTGGAGGTGATTGGTACTTGTAGGGAGGTGGGGGTGGCGATTTGTAGAGGTATGGATGAGATGGTGGTGGAGGAGAGGAGTAAGGGTAGTTTGCGGTAGTTTGAGGAGGCAAAGTCAGAGAGACTGACAGTACAAGAACAGTGGCAATGATAGAGGCCATTGTAGAACTAGAACCCATATTGCCCAACAGGGGGGAGGGTTATGAGTCTGCGTCTTAAGCTCGTCCTAACCTTCCTTTATATAGATGGGATCTTTACCATTTAACAATGGAAAGTGCAAGGTAAAATTCAGTCGAAACACAATATTTAACCTTTCCAGGAAAGCATCTCAAATAAGAGGCAAGGCATGTGGGGCTTCGCTCCTGTTTGAACAGGCTCAGGTCTATGATTGGATAACGGTGGCATTTGTTTAATCCCTAGCTAAACGACGTTTGACAGCCGGACCGACAGCGAAATACTAGGAAGGAAGGACTGTGTCTTTCTTTCTTTATTTTCATTTTATTTTTAGGTCATATTATCCACAATAAACTGACATTAACATTTTTAATAGACTATTGAAGTAGCCATTGCAATGCCCAGGAGAAACCAATATAAACAAAGAAAAAACAGCTTAACAAATAATTATGAGAAGTTAAGGGATTTTCCAATTCGCTGTAAGTATCTCTATAAGACATCAAATTAAGAAAAAGTAAAAGATGAGAATATATACATTATTCCAGTTTCTTTTTTTTTTTTAATGACTTGGGCGTTGGGACCATTGTCATTTATATATCCGTACTCAACTGAAAATCATCCAACCCTTTCAAACTTTCAACTTTGGGTTCTTGCGTTAATTCAAGTATGTCAATTCATTATTATTTTTGTTTCTTATCGTGTTTAACTTTATCACATCCAGTTTTCATTTACTTGTGACAAATAAAAAAGGGTATAAATATAAATTCCTTAATTTGTTCATAATACACACCAAGCCCTACTAGTTAATCCACTATAGTGTAAACTGAACCATTACTATAATTTTTAATCTCATTACCGTAAAATATGAAATATGAAAAGACATAACCTTAACTCAGCTTTTCTATATCGTTATAAAACACATTATCTAAATGCGTACAGTGGTTTACAAACAACATCTGCCTCTTCAACTCATTATTGGTAAGCTACAGCCCTACAGGAGAAATAACCTTCACTGGCACTAGCCGATTCATAAATTTTATAGACAATCAAGAACTCCATTATATTCTTAGGCCATTTTTAGTTGAGGGGTTAATAATAGAATGGGATAAAACGCAACATACTTCTATCGTTTAATTGAGGGTTATATAATGAAATAGAACGAAATGGGATGGAAGCAGAAGGCTTCATATTACGGTCCATTTTATCCTAAACAGTGAAAACAAGAAACCTCCGATTCTAGGGTTTAGGGTGAAATATAAACTAATAAATACATAATACCTAACATACCCTCAATAATTTTTCTTAATACCAATTAGTTCTTTTAACCATAACCTCCTTTTCTATATTATTTCTCCTTACCCTAATAATAACATTTTTATATTATTAATAAAAATTTAATATAATTGATAATAAAATAAAAATTTTTAATAAAATTTTTATTAATGAAAAATTGAAAGTATATAAAAATTATTCTTTAATTGTTTGTATATATTTCTATATAAATAATTTTTAAATATAAATCACATAAATTTAGTAAATAATTAATAATATTATCTTTATATAATTAATAATAAA
>JAOSBN010000002.1:8852727-8864581 GCA_027563595.1 Erythroxylum suave | reverse complement strand
TGTTGTCGATAAACTTCATAGCTTCATCTTCGTGCTTCCTCGTATGTGTGTGTGTGCGAGGAGCTTAATTTCTTCTTCCATGGAGGAAGTTAGAGGCGGGGAAGATAAGATCGAAGAGAAGGCGGTGGAGAGGAGAAGTTCGATGAAATGAACAACAAAGCAGTCTTTTGTACTTAACCAGTTGGACCGATTTGACAAAAAATCGACCGGTTTGCTAATAAACTGGCCGGTTTTAATATATAGAGGTTATTAGGTGAAACCGAACCGGACCACTGGACAGTTCAAATTTTTTCCGGTCGGACCGGCCGGTCAGGTCCGGTTTTTAAAACTTTGTTAAAAACCCAAAAAATAATGTTTGCTTGAATAAATAGAAGCAGTAAGACGAAGAACTAAAAAGAAAGAAAGCAAGGACTGATGTAAACATTAGTTATTCTATTCATGCAATCTAAATTATGATTTGGTAGAATAAAACTTAACTGATCACTAATATCATGGTGCTGAAGATTAGCCACGATTCTATACTTGATTTGTTGAAAAATATTAAACTCGTAGAAACTCTGAAAGAAATATTTAAAAAATTCAAACTATATGAGAACATCTTTATCAACTTAGCTGTACTCTAAACAACTTCCTAAGGACTAGGAACATAATATTTTAATAATTGATGCAAATAAAGAAAGCATAGACACGTAGCAATCCAAATGAGAACATGTAGTAGTCCAAAAGGACATGTGGTAGTCCATAAGCAATTATTTAACAGGTTCAGTGTTGTTTATCGTGATATTATAATGATAACCTAGATAAAACTTTACACTAACCATGTGGAGTATAAATAGGTATGAACAAATACGAGTTCAAGCATTAGATAAAGATGAATAAAAACAATAGATAATGATAAACTCTATCTAAACAAACTAGAATCAGTTTAAGAGCTAAATGAGGAATATTTATTCCTATCATACCGAAGAGATCAGTGAAATGTCTTCTTTTAATGGGAAACCTGCAACGAAGGTGATAGGATAGTAGAGAGGATCTAAATACATGACTAACCCAAACTAGATTAAACAAATTCCAACTCTCAACTGAAAAGCGTTCACGAGATAATACCTCTGTTGTGCCGAAACGTTAATCAATTTGGAGTGAAAATAAAATAGCAATTGACATAATAGAAAAGTAACCAAACCACAACACTAACAGAAACACCAAGATTTATACTAGTTCGGCAATGCCTACAGACAATTTGGAGACAACGATGTGTTTCATCATAATCAATGAGAGCATATAATAGTATTTATCACTCAATTTTCCAAAGACCCAAATTAACTTAAGCTCGCACACTCCTACTAGGAAAAGAAAAGTGAAGAATAAAAAACAAAAGGCAATTTGAGAAAATTTTTGCTCTTTGTTATTTTCTCTCTCCCTTACCTTTTGGTGCAGCTCTTTCTCCTCTATGTTTAACTGCTGCCATGCTTCTCCTTTTATAGAGAAGACAAAGGGTTATAGCTGGCCAATTCATGCATCCACCAAAAGTTTTGTTTGAATATTGTTTGAGGCAATATTCAACAATTACAACTGGCCAACTTATTGTGCATTCACTAAAAGTTTTATTTGACTATTTGGTTTGAGACAATAATCAACAATCTCCACCTTGGCTCAAATAGAAGTGGAACCCCAATGGTCGTCTCCTAATCCCCTATAGGGCAATCAACAAATTTTACAAATGTCAATCAAGTCTAAGCAATACTTAAACTTGAGCAACGAAACTGGTTTTTTTAACATATCAGTAAGATTGTCAGTGGTCCCAATCTTCTGAAGAAGAATATCTTCCTTATTAATAATCTCACGAACAAAATGGAACCTCACATCAATGTGCTTCGTTCGTGCATGATGAACTTGATTTTTTCCTAAATAAATAGTACTCTGACTGTCGCAATGAACATCCACATGGTCTTGTTAGACCACTAAGTCATCAAGCAACCCTTGAAGCCAAATGGCTTCTTTAATAGCTGTTGTTACTTCCATGTATTCCATCTCAGTAGTCGACAAAACAATTGTAGATTGCAAAGTTGATCTCCAACTCACTAGACCTCTAGCAAGAGTGAATACAAAACTTCTCGTGGACCGATGCTTGTCCAAATCACGTGCGTAATCAAAATCCACATATCTAACAACACATTAACTAGTAACTTCATCTTGCTGAAATAATAAACCAACGTCCACAGTACCCATAATATACCATAGAATCTATTTTATAGCTTGTCAATGCCCTTTTCTTGGATTATGCATATATCTACTGAAAATACTAACAGCTTGTGAAATATCAGGCCTAGTACACACCATAGCATACATCAAACTACTAACAACATTTGCATATAGAATTTGAGCGATGTATTGACTCTCCTCATCTGTGTTAGGAGACATAAAAGCACTAAGTTTGAAATGAGGAGCAAGAGGTGTACTAACTGGTTTTGAATTTTTATTCATCCCAAAACGTTGTAGTACCTTCTTCAAATACTGCTTCTGACACAGACCAATCTTGTCTTTTGCTCTCTCTTTCAATTTCCATACCTAGTATCTTTCAAGCTTCTCCCAGGTCCCTCATCTCAAATCCATTACTCAGTTGATTCTTCAATCTTTCAATCTTTACTTTGCTTTTACATGCTATAAGCATATTATCAACATATAAAAGTAGATAAATAAAGGTTCCATCCTATAGCTTGCGAAAGTATACACAATGGTCATAGTGCTTCATGTGTACTTCTGCTTGATCATAAATTAACCTATCAAATTGCTTGTATCATTGTCTTGGAGACTGCTTTAAACCATACAATGATTTTTGCAATTTGCAAACCCAGTTTTCTTTGCTGGCAACCATAAACCCTTCTGAGTGAGACATAAAAATATCTTTCTTCAAATTACCATGTAAGAACGTTGTCTTGACATCAAGTTAAGCTAACTTAGGGTCAAACTGCGCAACCAAAGCCAACAAAATAAGATTAGAAGAACATTTTCATTGTAGTCAATACCTTCCTTCTGAGAGTAGCCTTTAACTACCAATTTGGCTTTGAATCTTACATTGTCTTTTCCCAAAGATTCCATCTTCGTAGCATACACCCATTTACAACCAATATCTTTCTTCTATTTCGGTAATTAAACCAGCTTCCAAGTCTTATTTTTAAGAAATGATTTCATCTCCTCATCCATAGATTTCTTCCACTCTACGCTCTCTGAACTCCTGACAGCTTCTTTGTAGGTGGATGGAATATCATCTTCAATGACAAGAAGTGCATATGCCATAATATCAGTAAACTGAGCATGCTTTCGAATTTCCCTTCTTGATCTTCTGGTTACAATAGAATATTATTGTTGTAGAGACTCTTGGGTAGGTACCTTCTCTTCATTATCCTCGTCCTCATCATCAGAATCAACTGTAGGACTAGTGTTTGTAACATCAAACCTTACAGGAACAATTAGAGTTTTCAATAACTCCACCTGCTTTGAACTACTCATGGTCTTGGTCGTTTCAATTTCCCCTTCTTGCTTGTTTAGATCAACTATAACAACCTCATCAAAAGTCAAATCTCTGCTTATAATAAATTTCTTCTCATCTGGACACCAAAGTCAGTATCTCTTCACGTCAATGCTAAATCCCATAAATAGAGCTTTCTTTGCTCTTGGATCCAACTTATTGTGCGTTCACCGAAAGTTTTGTTTGAGACAATAATCAACAACCTCAGTGTCAACTCATTATGTATCATACTCTTTTTTTAGTCAGTTTACAGTGTCTAGATTTTACTAAGTTTAAAGAACAAGATTAGAGTTCCTCACTTCCTACCGTTCACTCTTCATTATCACTCAGCATTTCAATTAGCTGGAGTACTAGTTTTCTGTAGTTTATATAGCAGATATTTATTCCAAATTGGGTAATAAGCAAGACTCTGAAGAGCTCTAAATGACCGTAACTGAATTAAAGAAGGGCCTATGCAGTTCGGTGCTTGCCACATTGTTCATTTATTCTTTTCTTTATCCATTGGCATAATCGCTCAAACTTTACGTTGGTTCTTGTGTTCCATTACGATTTTTTTTCAGTAAAGGATGTGTATGGTTTCTACAACCAATTACTGTTCATAACTTCTTTCCGTCAGGCAATCCTTTTTGGCATACATTGGCATCGCAATCTTTGACCATTATCTTTAAAGACCTCAACTTTGGAGTTTATAAATCAGCCACCAACTAAATTAATATTGGCTGGCAAGGACACCTTGTGGTTCCTCATGGATGCTTTTCGGACGTTATTCTTATCACAAAGGTGCTAGTAGGCCTTATCCGTAAAAAAGTTCCATAACTTGACAGCTACCCTTCTGATGACCATAAATGAACAATTAACAGTCAGTTACTTCAATCTTTCATTCCCATGTAAGAGGATTGAAAGCTACTTTCTTTCACTTTTTGGATAGGAAGATACAGCATCTGCAATATTTAATTGCATAGTTATATGTAACTTTGGATCGCCCAAATCTAAAACTTCGTATTGCGGACTTTTCAGAGGACGTTTCTAGACTTTTGTTTATGAAGTTGAATAGAGGTCAGCGCAACTCTTTACGAAAAAGATGGTCTCTACCACCCATTGTATATATTCTTGGGAAACAAGTCGAATCGATTTCTGTAAAGCAAAAAAGACTTCTTCTAAAGATTATATTGTTACAAAGGAAATAACACGTGAAGATTCGAAGAATGAAAATCAACAGCTATTGAAAAGATATGTCACGTGGTAAGGAATCGCAGCGTTTAGGCATGAATACGTAATGGGTGGTGTTGTCTGATTCCTCACAAATGCTTTCTTGTGATACCCCCACCCTAAGATGTTATTTGTTCATTTATGAGGAAGAGCTGCTCAAATCCACTCCTCTTGGCTGCCAGCTGAAGCTATCAAAACCAACTACATCCACCTTATCCCAATTCATAATTCAACTAGCAAAATTCATCCTCGTCTGTTTTTTTTAATAAGTGATTTAGTTAATATTGTTTTGAAAACATGCTCCCAACTTAGGAAAAACCTCAAAATATGAATTCTTAATCAAACATCATAGACTAAAAATTGCCACTTTTATTGCTTAAAATGCTAGAGATATTTATACGTTTTCAACCATCATTTCTTAGGCTTCATAACTTCATTATTCATTGTAATCAGAGATAAACTTTTTTTTTTTCTAAAAATCTTAATACCATAAGTTTATATATGATTAATATAACATGACTTATCTTTAAATCAGAAAATAAAACTTTGTCAAGTATTAATTTAAAAAATTAAATAATAGCAAACAAAGTTTAGAATTGAAGTTTATACTAATAGTCAATAAATTAATAATTACAATCAATTTAAGTGACAAATATTTTTATACTATTCTATTTCCTATTTTCTAATTAATATTTTTAATTCAATTAGATTTAATTTGAATTAATAAAAGTTACAATATTTCTTTATTTACAATCCTAGTCCGATTTTATAATTTTGGTCTTAATCTATATCTTATTTATTTTTATAAAGAGATAATTAACCTTAAATTGTTCAACCTTTTAGAATTTTTTCAGTTAAGTGCCCAAGGTTTCAAAATTTTCAATTGAGTAATCAACTTTTAAAATCTTAGCAATTCAACTCAAAACGTTAAATTTTGCGAATGTAGTTAATAGATGAACATTCACGTGATATTTACTAGATATCTCACATAATTAAAAATAACCTTTTGACCTGATTTATATGATTTTAAAAGATTAATTACTAAATTGAAAAAATCTTAAAAGATTAGATACTTTTAAATATGTTATTTCTTTTTTACAATAAACCTGGATAATTAATCATTTGCAAACTGCAAAATAAATTAGTATGAAAGTTTCATTCATCTGTTTCTACGTATGTTCATTATGCAAAATCGGTGAAGTGGGGAGGGCTTCCTTAATATTTAGCTTTTCTTTCTTCAAAAACTCATATACCTGTATATATTATCTCAAAAACTATCCATATAATACACACACACACAATCACAATTAAACTAATAAAAGTGTGACACTCTTGTGGAGAATAAAATGACAACAGAGAATCAACAAGAGTATGTGCTAGAAATATTTAAAATGATAAAAAGTGATAAGATTGAATATTTACGTTATTTGCCGTTAACATAAATTATTTATGAATTGATTATTCACAGATTAAATAAATCTCTCTCATGATGTCTTTCTCCTGTCTATTACCTAGAAAAGAATTATCTTTCTTTTCTGGACTTGTTTTTATTTTATTATCTTGTCAACTTATTTAAGAACAGAACAAATTACCTAAACAGTTCACGAGTAATAGAAATTGTCAATGACAAATATAAATTTAATTATCTTAAATACATAAATACTAGCAAGGTAATACTGCACAAATGTGCAGTAATAATGCCCTGCCATGCCAATTTGATTGGTTATATTATTTAGTTATATTATTATATAATTTTAATGTATAATAAATAATAAATTATATTATTATATAATTTTAATGTATAATAAAATAATTAAAATATGTAATGGAAACTTAATTAAAAAGCTTAAAATGTCATATTAAAAATATAAAAGTTAGAATACAATAATTAAATAAGTAAAATTAGGAAGTAAGAATTATGGATGAAATTGTTTAAAAATATAAATTTTCTAAAATTATGATTATTTGTTAATTTTGATGACAAGCTAATAATAATAATGTTATAAACAAATGAACGTTTTAAGAAGTGTGTTAAGTGTGGAGAAGCAGAAAAGAAGCAAGAAGAAAAGACAGACGGAACAAAAGACAGATGAAATGTAAGAACAAAAGAGAGACGAAATGGAAGAACAGAAGACAGACGAAATGCAAAAATTCAATTTTAATATTGTAACTTATATATTTGAAATATTGTTATCGTAATTGGTTTCTTAGTATGAAAACACGTTCATGATATATTTGAACAGTTATATGTGCACAGACGAAATGCAAATCAAACAAAGTGCACAGATGAAATGCAAACCAGACGAAGTGCACAGAAAACATTTGGTGATAAATAAACTATGAAACAAAAGACAGAATACATTACACTTGATATTTGTCACTTTTTAAAATTTTTTCATCGCTAAATTTTACAACCTAATTTTAATAATTCAATTTTAATATTGTAGCTTAAATAGTTGAAATATTTTTATCGTAATTGGTTTCTTAGTATGAAAACACGTTCATGATATAAGTGTGTTGTGTGGAGAAGTACAAAAGACAGATGGAATGCAAAAGCGAATCAGACGAAGTGCACAGACGGAATAAAAATCAGACGAAGTGCACAGACGAAATATACAGGCGAAATGCATACTAGACGAAGTGTACAGACGAAATGCATACGAGACGAAGTGGACAGACGAAATGGAAATCAGACGAAGTGCACAGACGAAATGCAAACCAGACGAAGTGCATAAAATACAAACCAGACGAAGTGCACAGAAAGACAGACGGAATGATAAATTACGAAACAAAAGACAAAATACACTACACTTGATATTTGTCACTTTTTAAAATTTTTTCATTCCTAAATTTTACAACCTAATTTTAAAAATTCAATTTTAATATTGTAACTTGTATATTTGAAATATTTTTCTCGTAATTGGTTTCTTAGTATTTTTATATGATTTTAACAAGTGTGTTGTGTGCAGAAGTATAAAAGACAGACGGAATGCGAGAATGCAAACATAGACAGAATGCAAGCTAGACGGAATGTAAACTAGACGGAGTGCAAGCTAGACGAAATGCAAAATTATTTTATTCTTATTATAAATATTAAATATTTTTATTTAATTCTTATATTTTATGTATTTAAAATTTTTTCATTCCTAAATTTTATAACGTAATTTTAATAATTCAATTTTAACATTGTAACCTATATATTTGAAATATTTTTATCGTAATTGGTTTCTTAGTATAAAAACACGTTCATGATATGACGAAGTGGACAGACGAAGTGCACAGACGAAATGCACAGACGAAATGCAAAGCAGACAAAGTGGACAGACGAAATGCAAACCAGAGGAAGTGCACGGATGAAATGCAAACCAGATGAAGTGCACAGACGAAATGCAAAACAAAGACGAAGCGTAAAGTACGGAAGAATGACAAGACAAAGATGATGAACAAAAGATAGACGAAATGCAAACCAGACGAAATGAAACAACAAAAGAGAGAGTATTAAGTTGTATTCGTGATTATCTGAACTGTTTATAAAAAATATATAAGAATATTTCATTTTTATTATAAATATTAAATATTTGTATTTACTTTCTATATTTTATCTATTTATAATTAATACATTACACTCGATATTTGTCAGTTTTTAAAATTTTTTCATTGACGGAATGCAAACCGAACGGAATGCAAGCTAGACAGAATGCAAATCAGACGAAGTGAACAGACGGAATGAAAACGGGACGAGGTGCACAGACGAAATGTAAACCAGAGGAAGTGCACAGACGAAATGTAAACCAGACGAAGTGCACAGACGAAATGCATACCACAGACGAAATGCAAACCAGAGGAAGTGCACAGACGAAATACAAACCAGAGGAAGTGCACAGACGAAATGCAAAACAAAGACGAAAACATAATAATAATTTCAAGGAAAGATGGATCATTATATTTAAGTTATGCAGGGATATATTTTTATATGTACATGGGATATGAGACATATGTATGTTATACTATCTGAATTCATCTAAAACACACCAAAATATCCAAGTTTAGGATGAGGTAAAGTTAAAGAACAAAAGGTACAGTAGGGAGTTTATCAGTTTGTTCTGACATAAAAAGTTTATGAAAATTTGGCTTTTTTGACATTGCGGTGATCGTCTTCATCTGATTCTGGTGTAGATTCAATATTGCTGATTGGCATATCTATTTGTGAGGGCGAACTATCTTCAGCATGGTTGAATCTTTTATTAAGGCATTGTCTAACTGATGAAGAAGATTCAGGAATATGCTCTGAAGAGAAAACAAATGAAAGTCTATTAGGTAGGTGATATAAGGTTAGATTATAAATAAGGAAATGGTAAGTACATAAGTAATAAACGATGACCTTAAAGATGGAATTAAAAAATGGACAAGTAAAAAAGACCTGAAATAGTTAGAGGTGTAATTCGAGCATCGTCATGTTGATCATCAGTCAAAAGTTGATCATCTTTTGCAAGTGAAAGCGAAGGCTTTTCTAGTTCATGAGCGTCAATTTTGCGGCAGTAAACAACAGTAAATCGTTGCATTGTATCTTATGATTGAATGTTTGCTGGTTTCACATGGAGAAGAAATGTATCGTTTTTCAATTTTGTATGTAGCTTCTCTAAAGGGAGATCAATGTTCTTATTATGCAAATCCAAAAATGTTAACTGTCAGTGAAATAACTATATAATGATAATCGGTAGAATATTAAACTTGAAGTGTAAAAGAAAGATTGAGGGAAAAGTATAACCTGATTGGAATATTGCATAGCTTCAAGGGCAGTGAAATTTAAAAGTTTTTCAGCTAACTCGTAAAAAATGGATGATGTGATAGTTCCTATTTCATCGGTTAAATCAATGTCATATCGACACCTGTAGAAAAAATAAGAATAGAAACAATGAAAGATTTCATATGAACAGTAGAATACATATAAGTAAAAAGCTAATGACTGTGAATGAAAAGGAAAAAGTAGTAAATTGAAGATTGAAAATTGAAGTTGGAAACCTTGGTTCAGCTGTTACTTTTTCTCTGCAAGAATTACAAGCGAACAGAACTCCATATGCAACAGCTATAGAGCGGAAGCATTTCTTGCATGCTATATACCAGTATTTTTGTAAGATGTGTTGAAAGGAAATTTTAGCTTGAATCCATGATATCTGGAAAAAACCCGACAACAAGAATTTGGGAAAAAAGTTGTAAACGAAGTATTGAATAAGAATATGTAAATGTAATTACCTTGGGGGCAGAATTTAGGAACATGATTTTGGTGATTTTTTGATGACATCCGGAAGATATATCAGGATTATATTTGAGGTAAGATCGTTCGGTGATAAGGTTTTTAATTTCCTTATTATTTCGCTGCGCCCTGCAATATAATAATTATAAAGATGGAAAAATAAAAAATTTAAAAAATTTGTATATAATTTGTAACATAATACTTACAAATATGAAAGGATAAGAATTTAAAATTTTTTGACATAGTATTACTCACAGTTGAAGCAAAGATGTATAATTTGATATAGATCATTGGAGTAGAGATGTTGTAGGTAAGAAAATGAATTACCAATATTTAAGATCTCTAACTTCGTGCATTGGTGGATCAACGAGGATTGCTGAGTCGAACCATGTCGATAATGCAACACCTAACATTTTAAATTGTAATTTTGAGATAGAATAAAAAGGTGAATAATAATAGGCAATATTATGATGAGGGAAAATATCGTTATAGAAGTTGACCTTCAGTCTTCTACAGATGATAGCTGGATAAGAGTGTAAGGATTCAGTAATGCGTTGCCCCTCGTTATTAACAAAAGCATTCCACAGTGATAGTAAGATCGTTTGGTGGCTAACAAAAAAAAATGTTACAAAAGTAAAAAATGTTTCTTAGTTGCATGGAAAATATGAAGAATGATAGAGAATTGAAATTACTCTTTGTTGGTGATAAAAAAATTTTGTACAGTTGAAGTTCTTCGATCTTTGACGATTTCTTTTTTATCTAACACTTCAATAACGACAGCTAAAATATCTACCATGTATTAAAGATAAATATAATTAGTTACAATAAGAAATTAGTGAACATTGTATGAAGAAATGTATTAAGGATCTAACCAACTGATTTTTGCTTGTCATTGACACAGTCCATGAGATTCTTGAAAGGAGTAAAGTTGAATTTCATAGGGATGATTGTTTCATCTTCTAGCATAGGCTCGATGACAGTGCGACTTGTAACAATCCATTGTATTTTCAAATTTTCACTTTGGTATTGAGGTGGAATCGATTTGACAATCGCATCAGAAATAATATATTTCTTACATGGCTGTAAGATGTTGGAAATTCTTTGTATATCATTATTGAATGTGATACCCCCAACTTGTGATCCCTGTTAATAATAAGGAAATTATTAATAGTTGAGTTAAAAAAATGTAAAAGGAAGAAAGTGTAATTGATATACCTCTGAATCACAGAAGATAAACTTTAGTCTTTTTGATGGTGTAGTAGGCGAAGTGATGATATGTTGTTTTTCTTGCACTATTATTTCACAAGACTACCGTTGAGCTCCAGGTAAAATATCCTTAATCAATAAACGGTTTTCCATACTGAAAGAATATTTGAAATGGATAAGTGAAGAGAAAGAATTTTTTACATGAAATGAAATAATATGAAGTAATAAAAGAAACAAGTAACATACCTCTAAAGAATTTTTATCTTTTATAATTTGACTAATTGAAAATTTTCACGGAAAACAATATTTCTTGTTTTTTGATCAAATTTTGAAGATTCAAAAGTTCCAGGAATAATAAGAACTTTAACCGATTCAGGAGTTCGAGCTCTTGATAGAGCCATATATAGTTGTCCATGCAAGAATACAGGTTGACGTAGATAAACTCCTACATGATCAAGAGTTTGAACTTGAGATTTGTTTATGGTCATCGCAAAACATAGATGAATTGGAAATTGTGTTCTGACGAAGGGAATTCCATTCTTTTCATTCTTTGAAGATTGTAAAGGAATTTTAGGTATGAAAATGAATTTTCCTTTATGAGGTCCAAATACAATTTCGGCAGAAATTGTATGATCTTTTAATTGCCTACATATCAA
>JAOSBN010000002.1:8814083-8830949 GCA_027563595.1 Erythroxylum suave | reverse complement strand
GATCATTAACTCTAGGAGTAAGATTAAGATCCTGAAGAAAACTTCTCAACCATATTGCCTCCTGAGTGGCAAGACAATAAGCAACGTATTCTGCTTCCATTGTTGATAATGCTATGCAGTCCTGCTTTTTGCTGCACCAAGATATGGCTCCACCTCCCAAGGTGAAGACATATCCTGAAGTTGACCTAGACTCATCTGGGTCACCACCCCAATCGGCATCTGAATATCCTCTTAACCTTAAATCCCCGCCTTGATAGCAAAGGACAAGGTCTGAAGTACCACGGAGGTAGCGAAAAATCCTTTTGACTGCTTGCCAATGAGCAGGTCCCGGGTTGCTTTGGTAACGACTTACCAAACTAACCATAAAGCAAATGTCAGGACGTGTACACAACATAGTGGTTTTGAGCATCTCCATATTATTACCGGCTAGTAATATGTCATCAACATATAAGGTGAGAAACATAATTTCACTTATTATTCTCTTGACATACACATAATGGTCTTCTGAAACCATGACTAAGCCAAAAGAAGTAATGGCTTCATGGAATCTGAAATACCATGATCTGGAAGACTGTTTGAGACCATATATGGATCTTTTAAGACGACACACTTTGTCTTCTTGACCTTTTGATACAAAACCAATAGGTTGATTCATATAAATCTCTTCCTCAAGGTTACCATTAAGGAAAGCAGTCTTTACATCCATTTGGAATAACTCCAAGTCCAAATGTGCAACCAGAGCCAGAAGTAAGCGAATAGAGGCAAATCTCACCACAGGAGAAAATGTCTCTTCATAGTCTATACCCTCTATTTGGGTATAGCCTTTCGCTACCAAACGGGTCTTGAACTTTTCGATCGTTCCATCTGCCCAACGTTTTATCTTAAAAACCCACTTGTTTCCAATTGACTTTCGTTGGGGCCGAAGATCAACTAGTTCCCAAACCTGATTTCTTGCCATTGAGTCCATTTCATCCCTCATGGCATCCATCCACTCTGTGTGGTTAGGTGAATCAATAGCCTCTTGAAAAAAGGTTGGTTCTTTTATTTCCAAAGGAATATTTCCTCTTCAATTTGAAAATATCGTCGAGAAATTCTTCCACGCTCACTTCTTCGGAGTTTAGGACTGCCATTTGTCTGCCTGGATTCAGGATCTCTCCCCCTATCTCTTGGAGATGTAGGGTCTTGATCATGTTGAGAACCATTCCCACTATGTCCTTGAGATGTGGGATTATGAACATGGGACTCTTGTAGTAATGCCAACAACTAAAAACAACAATACCAAGCCCCACAAACCATTCATTTTGCTGTCTCTCTCGTATTGATATTATACCTACAGATGCTTGCAATGGCTAGCTAGGTTAATTGGGTTCCTTTGTGCCAATAACATTTTCGTGTGCCCCATTTATAGCTGGTCTCATGGATCTCTCGAGACTCTATTACTTGGTTCAGATGTTGAAATTAAACCTACTGCATTACAAAAAATGTCTGTAAAGTTCAAAGTGCATAGATCAGCATATAGGAATTCAATAACTGGCTTACCACTGTTAGCTTACAATGTTCAAGAGATTTAATCTTGTTTGAAATGCAAACTGAAACTAGTCTTAAGGATATTTGTAAATCACTGAATATATTACCGACATTGGAAGGAAGAAATTGTCACTGATACAGTAATCTTATATAGTCGATAACATTTCACACCATCACCCGTTAGTCTTAAACTTATGGTTTAAATGTTAAAATTAGAATTTTAACCCTAATTATCTTTTGTCTGCAAGGCAATCTTGCACGCGAGAAAAGAAGGAAAAGCAAATAGCTACAAAAAGCTGCAGGCGGTTAAAGATAAGGAAAATAGTAAGTCAATTAAGAAAAAAAATTTCTCACAATGTATGGAATTTCATGTGCATAATTTTAGTCCACCAAGGACTTTTCTCTTAGGAAAAGATCAAAGAACGATATCCAAGATGAGTAGTAGCGGCTGGTGATATTGCAAGAGAACGTTTATGAAGGACTAAGATATAGATCATCCTAACTCTAAGTTGTGATAAGAAAATGGCTTATCAAGTACTATAATTAGTTATCGTGAATTGTTATTTAATAGGAATATCTCTAGTTTGCATCCCCAAAAGACCAGTATATCCCAACGGATGTCTAAGGTATAGTTTGGTTGCAATATTAATTGTTTAAATGTCAATATAGGAGATACCGGCTTTGATGACGGCCTTTTCTTTGATATAATATAAAGGCCAAATTTCACTGTCTTCACATGGTTATATTCAACATTCTAAATGTATGACAAAAAGAAAACTGAAATTTCTGACAACAAAGTAAACAGAGTATTGTAATTTAGAGATTGAAGTGTTTGCAGCTTAACTCGTTTCATTCGTTAACACACATGCTAAACAAGTCTTCATAGGAAACAATTATTTAGTTGAATAATTCACACTTTAGCCCCTTTTTTTTCTTTTTTACGGCGAAAAGTATATGGTTTGATCATTATTACAACTCCTCAAAGCTTTATTCTTCATAGCAAAAGTTTGTGTTCCTCCAACACTTGTCTTTATCTACTTACACACTGCACATTAAAAACAAACATGAAATAAGTGCAATAAGTATTGAACCCATATTAGCTGGAAAGGTGTCAATTTATAAGACTCAAAACTCCTAACTGATCAACAAGTTTGTGTTGAAGTTATTTTGGCCACATACAATTCATTACTTAGTTTCATCAACCAACACTCCCGCATATTTTAAATAGTTATTGGCGTCCATCTTTTACATATTTGATTAATCTACCTTTATCAGTGATTATAGAAAAAAGGAAATAGATCAATTAATTATAAAAAGAAAAAATCTTACTTGTTGCAGTCCATTTTGGTGCTAAAAGGCATATTAAAGTCGGAATTGCATAGCTTGGAAAGCTTATCGACTCTATCATCCCGAATTTTCATCTCTTGCGCAGCGTCTTTTAAGCAATTACACGCAGTTTGCTTTTGTCTTTTGCTAACGCCAGCGGCACGTTTGCCGAATGTGGTGAGAACCTGACAGCAATCTGAGGAAGGTGATGTGACGGAAGCAGTCAAGTATGGTACACAAGGTTGCACTATCTTTTTCACTTTATTGTAGATAACACCAGCGGATGTAGGACTTGCATAACTCGCAAGCAAAACCAGCAGCAACAAACCCAAAAAGCCTTTCATGTTTCTATCTCTGTCTCTGTGTATTTAGCTAGCTAGGTATTGACAGGTGTTGATTGAAGGTCACTTTGCACAGATTGAGCATGGTCATATGGTCTATTTATAGCTAATGTGTCCCTCCTCCCTTCAAACGGAGTCATTGGTGGAATAGGAGATTGGTTGGGCAGTGCAAGTCAGGAATTGGATCAAGACAAAGCTTTAGTGTTAAAATGCCAGAGAGGAACATTCAGTATAATATTGGAGCATGCCAAATTGGAGCATAATCATAACCATGACATATATTCTGATGTTTAAACGTTACGAGCTTATAAAATAGTTTACTATATAAAATTATACATCTGTGAAAAAACAAAAGGAACATTTGAAACCAAGAAGCCTTTGGAAATGATCAATTTAAAGAATAATGTAGTCGTGTTTTTATGAGCATAAAAAGAATATGGGACTCTTCTAAGCTGAGTACACTTTTATCCCTCTAGAAGTTCATTCCCTTTACAAAGTTGTGGTCTTGCAGGTTTCCATTAGTCTTTAAACTCAAATACAATAGGATTGGGATGTCTCGTATTTATCATTTAATTTTCTTTTTAGTTTCTGTCTGTGTCTCTATTCATCATTAGAGCCCATATAGGTACGAGTTTGGACAATACTATGTCTTTCATTTTAAAGCTTCGAAGGCGTAGCCTTTGATTCCTGTCTGTATTTCACTTCCTATAATTTAGTGTATTGTCTTGTTGTTTTCCACCATTACAACCACAATCACGATTTCACATTATCAAATTTTGGGGGATGTTTTCTAGATGTGCTGCAATTAGTCACAGATACTGCAAATCTGCACTATAATACTTCTGTTAAACGTTAACAACACATCTATACGTCGTAGAACTAAAAGATATCGGAATAAAAGGGTAAAATAAACACTAACATTTGAAACTCTTCAAATTAAACTCTAATATTTTTAAAACGTTCAAAATAGATCTTAAATAAATAGAAAATTTAATGAAATTAACTTTTCCTTAATTAAATGCCTGACATGATTTTTTTATTTTTAATAAAAAGGACCCTATGACAAGTAAAATTTATATATTGTTTGAAAATGTATAAAAGTAGACGCATTTTTTATTATTAAAAAATAATTATATAATAGCGAAACTAGCTTTCTATTTAAAATATAAAAATATCACGTTAATATTGACATGATATTTAACTAATAGAAAGTTAACTTTGTAAAACCTTTTATTTATTTGGAGAATATTTTGAAAATGTTAAAGTGATTCAAAAGCGATATGATATATAATTATTTTAAATAAATTTAAAAATTAAAATATGATATAAATAGTTCTTGGATAAATGAATTTATAAATTAAAAAATATATAAAAGTATATATCATTTTATTACACCAGTTAAAACAATAAATATTGTTCATTCTTTGATTACGTTATAGCAATATATAGCTCTTATTGAGATTTATTTTAATAAATGCACTTACAAGATCATAACACATTATTAATAATTTAAAGTCACAATATAAATTAAATGTATTTTTTTGTTAATTTAAATAAAAAATATTTAGAATATGAAGATACATCATAAATTGTGTTAATCTTTCAACATATAATAATTATGTACATATAGATACATATTACAATCTATATCTATGAATATATATATAGGTGAACTATAATTCATTTTTAGTTTAATTTAACGTAATTGTCTCAATAATATAATTTTCAATAAAAATAAATTAGTTTTAATTATATTTATTTATAAAATATTTAATAGAGTTAAGTATACAATGTATAAAGATTTTGTTAATTACTAATGACACTTAATAGGGAATGAATTAGTGCTGACAAAATTCAACAATTTTCTTGTCAATATGCTTAAGTGACAACAATCAATATAAATAAGTATGAGAAATTTCTTAATATAAATTAATCAAATAATTATCAATAATTTAACGAAAATAAGGAGGAGAGAATGCAAACTAATTTATAATGGTTCCACAAATAACCCTTGCCTACATTCATTACCAACACGATTCTTAGAATTTCACTATAATTCTTCTTTTAATGGGATAAATAACTTTTGTACAATCTTTCTCGGTAAAGAGGAATCATTTTTATAATCTTCTTCCAAGGTGAAGGGGAACATTACTCCCACTTGAAATACTCCTAAGTATAATATTTAACACTCCAACAAAGTATTACAACTCAAAAATATCTTACTTATTCACTTGATAACTCTAAAATGACTCACTTATACAAACATGATACAATGATACTCAAATGATTAGAAAAATAGTTGGAAATGTGTGTCAACACTCGAAACCTTCTTGATACTAAAACAATAAGAAAACACCTAGTTATAGTATTTTGGGACCCCCAAATTGTCGTTGGAGCCAAGAAATAGTCGTTATAATAACTATATATAGTGTGCTAGTTGACTAGTATAGCATATTAGTCAAACAGTTTGCATTTACAATACCAGATTCGCTAGTCGTTGGACACTGGTCAACTAGTACATAAGTCAACCAATGTTGCTATAAACTCACGATACATCAAATTTAACAACTTTTATCCATATTACTTGATTACCAACTCATAAAGGTCGATTAATCATCCCAAAAATATGATATTAACAACTTCAAATGCTCAAAACTTTTTGTTTAAACCCAAGTATGAATTAAATATTTCCCAAAATATTCTCTAAAGATTATTTGAAAGATTAGGAGGCTTTTGTGTTAAAATCAAAAGCTCCAATACCATTTGATGAATATAAAAAAAATCATACAATAAAGTAAGATGAAATGATTATGCATGGTGAGATTTTTGGATCATCAAACTAATAAAGTAAGCTTACAAATAATAATACAAAATGTGAACTGACTTTGATAAGCCTTGATCTTATTTTGATCTTCATTTCGTCAATTGCAAACTTCAACTTCATACACTATATTCTTGAGTTTATGATTTCATTTTGTTCTAATATTGTTTTTCATTAAAATAATAATCACGTTAATAGTAATTATGTTTTGTTATCATCAAAACATCCTTTAGTTCAATTATCTCCCCCTTTTATGATGAAAAAATATTTACAATATTAGAAAAAAATTAAGCACATATATAAATATCAAGAAGATGATTATCTCTCTATTAATTCATGCATAAAACATTAATTCAATATCAAGAATATAATTCGATGGCAAGAACAAAAGATATATTTAAAATAAAAAAATCCTTATATAAAGATATTATAAATTTACTCAAAATGTACCGTATAAATTGCAAGAAATACAAAAATGACAAAATCATCACTTCCCTTAAATTTCATCACTCCCTATGAATGTTTTCTCTAACCTTAAATGTTACCATTCTCCCTAAATCTAATATTACTAAACTTTCTCCCCCATTTTGGAATCATAAAAAAGAAATTTATTTGTGAGAATCCCACATCAGTTGAATAAGAAAACGAAGTATGGCTTATAAGGATATAGATATTTCTCCCCCAGAGACGCGTTTTCCTAGCTGGGCTAGGAAGAGTAAAACCGTAATGGTTTAAGCTGGATAGACGCGTTTTTCCAGCTGAGCTAGGAAGAGCAAAACAGCGAGAGTTTGGGCTAGACCCAAAGCTCAAAGCGGACAATATTTGTGGGTGGTTGGTTTGGGATTTTACACTATTAACCCAAAAAGATGAACTTGATCAAGATTGTCAAACTTTATCACTGAAGGGCACCGTTGAATATTTAAAAGGTTGAAAGGAAAGGTCAATTTTGTTAGAGACATCCTTAATTGTGCCTCATTTGAAAAATCTACAATTTTGGTATTATGTCTAAGTTGAAAGATTTAATTGAAGCACCAAGGGCAAGTTTGATAAAATTAGGTTGAAATTGTAAAAAATAAGGCATAAATGTAATATCCAAAAATTAATCTCATAAAAGAATGTATAATTTATAAAACCCCAAAATTTCAAAAATCAAAACATGAAAAAATGCTCAAAAGACCAAAATCAAACAAAATTAAAGATGTATCAATATAATTGAAAGGGAAAAACCCTTAACTCCTTTTACAATTTAACTATAAAGGCATCAATTTAAAAATAATTCTTAGTCAATAAAAATTTTGAAACTCCTAATTATAAAATTCAAGAATGACAATTTTTTAGTTTGATGCAATTTAGTGAGATTTTATGTAATGAGGGGTGATGTTTTTAAAGGAAAAGAGTGAAGTGTTTGAGGTTTTAAAAGCCATAAACATAAAATATGATAATAAAAAAGGCAAAAAATATATTAAAAACATGAGGACTGGTTGACCATATAACTTTACTGGTTGACTAATGCTGGTGTTTTAGAGAGAATAAAAAGTGAATAGTAGAGGTGTGGTGAAAAAATTAGTTTGATTTTAAACCCAACTATACTGGTCGACCTATGAGTGATATTGGAGCACCATTAAAGAATATTGGTTGACCAGTGTGGCTATTTGGGTGACTAGACAAGTGACCAAACCATGAACATACTCATTGGAACAACAAAGATTTCTAGAAAAGAGAACATTAGTCGACCACTTGAAGATATTGGCCGATCAATGTGAGTAATTAGGTGACTAGACGAGCATTCAAATAAAGAACAAACTCATTATAAAGGTAGAAAACATGGCTTTTGGTTAACCTACTCGACACATTAAGATATTGGTTAACCATTGAATTTTGAAAAGCTAAAAGACAACTTTAAAGGTCAAATTTAAACATCAAAACACTTAATGGATTATAGCAATATCAATCAAGGATTATCATAAAACTTAAATGAGTCTTTTAATATAAAAAATTCAATTAAAAATTTGAAGGGGGCCTTTATCATATAAAATTTCTATTGAACATAACTAAAACTCTTCTAATTTAGTAAAATTTATACTTATTAAAAGTTTTAGATAAATAATTTTGATATTATAACTTAATGTCCTCATTTTGTATATTTCAAACACAAGCAATCAACACCAAGGTGTTTATTACTCAATTCACATACAAACATAAATGATTACATATTTCTTAACTATAAACTTTTTACTTATGAGATATTTGAACAAAAATTATTCTTGAGTTTAACATCCATTGGAGGCTTCTCATTCTTCTTGTCTCTCTCAGTTGGTTCAATAATTGTCTCTTTTGAAAAGTCTTTGATAACTAAACTTTTCACATTCTAGAATAACATTTTCTAGACTTTCTTAGAGACAAAAATGATAGATTCACTAAGACAAAACTCCTTAATAATACTTAATTCAATAACTATTATCTCTACTACTTATTATTTGCTCTTTCTCTTCTAAGAGCATTCCAAAACAAAGTAATTAATATGCTTTAAGAATCTAAATAAGCTTAGTTCCTTGGTTATTAGGTTCCTTAACATTTGCAACCCTTACTTTTAAGGGTTTTCTTGACATTATTTATTTTTAAAAATAAAACATATCAATTTGTCCATAATTAAAAAAATGATATATCATTCTATATAAGTGATGATGATGCATAAATGCATTTTAATGCGTTTATGTAATAAGAAAGCTTTCATTGGATGATAACTAGAGTAACGAAATCTCATATGATTATATATATGATGCCTATTATAAATGAAACCTTGATGTATTCTTCTTTGAGGCCTAAAAGGGTGCGAGTGAGTTTACATGTTATAATAGAAGTTACGCTTATTTTTCCCTTGATAGTACTTAATTTTTTTTAAAGAAATTGTTGATATTGAACTTTATGCCTAGGTTGTGAACCATAGATAAAAGTATGATGTTGGCTCCTAGGTTGAGCCCTAGTAGATGTGTCATATGCATTTATATGCTTAGATGTAGAAGCTTTATGATCATTTATCATTTTTTGTAATGGTTCTTCATTATGCAAGTATTTTACCTTAATAAATACAGTTTTATAATTGTCTTCACTTCCATAGTTATGTTTTATTTCATGCCTATCATTGGAATTTTTAGAGCTCTCAGCATACTTTTTAGTTTTTCCCTCCCTTTAGTAAACTTAGGCAAAGAGTCCTTAAGGGAATCCACCTTGTTTCTCAATTTTTCATTATCAAGTTTTAATTCATCTAAGTCATTATCATCATTGATAATTATATTGTTGGTTGCTTTAATACTATGATATTCATTTTTCATATTTTCATTCTCAGTCAAGCATGCATCTAACTCTTCTTTACCTTCTTAAGTTTGGAAGAACGTTTGTTCCTTTCCTACTCATAATTTCTAAATTTTCAACTATTTTATCATGAATCAAATCAATATCACTATCACACAAGTTAGGGTTGAATGTTATCTCACCATCATCTATAGTGGTAAAACATATATGAGCTATCTTTTTTTCAGATGCTTACTTTCGAATTCACTTATATCATCCCAAGTTGATGCTTTAAGAGCTTTCTTCTTGTCCTTCCTCTTTTTATAGTTTCTCTCGTACTTCTCATTATCTTTAAATTGAGAATATTGTGAATTTATATGGCCAAATTTTTTACTTTCAAAGTAAGTAATATTAGAAAATTTATGTTTTAAATCACTTTTACCTTATCTGAAGTCTTTTTTTTAGAACTTCTTTTTAAGAAATTTTTTAATGTTCTAGTGAGGAAGCCAATGTCTTCTTCTTCACTTTCACTAGTTGATGTCTCTTCCTCTTTGCTTGATTCTTCTTTTGAAGCTTTAAATGCTAAATTCTTTTTCTTTGAAATTGTCGTTTCTTATTACCTCTCTTTAAGCCTCATTTGTAAGTGAAGAAAGATTTAATAAGTTCCATTTGTATGTGATGAGAGATTTAATAAGTTCCTCCAATGCCAGTTTTGTTAGATTATTAGCTTCTTGTATATCTATCACTTTAGCTTCCCACATCTTTGAAAGAAACCTCAACAACTTTCTTACTATTTCAACATTAGTACATGTATTTTCAAGACCTTTGAGGGCATTAATAATATTAATAAATCTAGTATACTTGCTAAATATATTTTCATCATGTTTAATTTAAAACAATTCATATTAATGCATTAAGATGCTTACTTTGCTCTCTTTCACTTAATTAGTTTCCTCTTGTTTAACTTCTAAAATATGCCAAATTTCATGAGTTATTTCACACATAAAGACCCTATTGAACTTATTTCTTCCTAATGAGCAAACCAGGATGTGTATGGCTGAACTATTTAAGGAAACTATCTCTTATATTGAAATTCTCATTTTTCCTTCAATTTTGGTACCGTTTGTTATCAATAATTCTAATAGAGATAAAGGGACCATTTGACACTATTTTCCTAGGACCTACACTTTCAGCCACCAAGAAGAATATCATCCTAGTTTTTTAATAAACATAATCATTACCATTAAAGAAAGCTTGTCCACTAATGCTTTTAACTCTCTTGGTTGAATGATGATGATGATGCTCTTACATATGCTATTATGATCTTTGCTACATGATTTTGACAGAAATACAAGCTTAATAGACTTTATTTGATATTACTTGTCTGTCCTTAATAGCACCCAAGAGGGAGGGCGAATTAAGTGTTAACAAAATTCAGCAAGTTTTCTTACCAGTTTACTTAATTAACAATAACCAATATAAATAAGTGTGAGGAAATTACTTAATATAAATTAATCAAACAACTGAATAGTGGTAAAGCAAACATATACAATAGAGGGGTGAATTGTGAGTGACTTAAAAAATTTTGCAAGATACTTATATTTCAAAAAGAAATGACAGGAGCCTGTCTATAACTAAAATATAAGGAGCCTGATATGTGATAAAAAGCTTGTTAAACGATAAGAGCCTACTAAACGAAAAGTTCGGTTAAAAACAATTTAAAATAGAAAACACCTGTTAAAACTGAAAAGAACCTCTTGCAAGTTGAAAACAAAAGGAGCCTGTTATAAAGTGAAGGAACCTCTTGTTGAAATAAACACATATACAATATAATGCAAAAATTTAAAAATTAAGAGAGTACAGAGAATGACACAATCAATTTATACAGTTAACGTAAGCTTACATCCAGTTCCCAAGTACCTAACTTGAGTGTTTCACCATAAAAACTAAGTAGTAATTTGACGAGCCTTTTTAAGCTTACAAGTACATATTTTTCAAAATGCTCCAACCTTCCACGCTCGAAGTGTATAACAAGCTTTTAAAAGCTTACAAAAGAATAAAATGTAAAATCAAAAGTAAGTTCTCAAATAACACATTTTCTTTTAATAGAGTGATTTCACTTTCTAAGGTGCAAGAATAATATGACTCTCAAGAATATAGATACTGCTCGAATGTTTCGAAAGTCTGTGTATGTTTGTTTTTTCACAAGTGTTGTTGTTCTTCTTTAAATAGTTAATTTCTTCAACTAGTCGCCGTTTCACTTACCTCTTTAGTCAACTGGATAGATTTAAATATGAATAACTTTGATGTCATCTTTGCCAAAAATCTTCCGGCAATCATAAGGCTAATTTACGACCTTAATAATTAGTAGGATCCTTTCGGATAAACCATTTCTAATAAAGTGAGTTCATAATGAAGGTTCCTACAAAAATGAAAGCGTATTTCTTATGATTTATTTCCTTTTGAGAATTATACCATTAATTATACAAGGAAATAAATTCAATTTGAATTTTAAAATATTATACAGTTAACATCAAAAACATTAATTATCAACCTTAAGCTAACAATCTCCCCCTTTTCGATGATAACAAGCAATAATAGATATATTTTTCAAAATTCAAAGAGATAATAGATAATTTTGAAAGATACCTGTGACTTTTATATGTTCAGACATTTAGAAGGAGCTTGTCTCTTAAGAAAGGAACCTATCATTTATATATCATATATTTTCACAAGTTCAACAATATGATCAACTCATATATATAATTGAGGCAGCATTGAGAAATATATCATCATATATATAGAAATATGCGAAAATGCAAAAAATATTACCACACAAACTCTCCCACTTTGTCATTATCAAAAGTAATAAAGTATAGGGAGGAACTGAAATAAAACGGAACGAAATAGAGGGAAAGAGTAAATAATGCATCAAACAAAATCACTAGTATAATAAGCCAAGCACAAAGCAAATAGCAACAAAGTTATTAAAAAGATTCAAGGATTCTTTTGAGCAAAATCTACATGTCAAGAAGTTGATTTTGCATGCTATCTATTTGTTCTTTATTGGCTCGAATATCCTTCAACTGTTGTTGAAGATTTGCACTATTTTCATCCTGAGAAGGGATGGGAGTTTGTTGGTCTGGAGCTAGTCTGAAGCAGGATCTAAGTTTTTTGCTACTCTTTTAGATCTTTTGTCTACCCATAAATTATTTTGCAATATGTATCTAAACTGATAGGGAATGGAAGGGTGAAACTTAGTCTGTACATACCAATTCAGATTTAGTAAAGAAAACTCTATAATGGTTGAAAATCCATAAAATAGGCAACCGGTGGTATTCTTATGATTATCCTTATCCACCGTGACCCTCAAGATCATAGCTTGAAGATTCATTATGTTCCCTTTTACCAAATTATATACCACATAAGTGTCCAACAAGTTGCACCTATTTTTATCTTCTTTGCCCTTATTTCTTTAGGAATCATTTATTCATAAAAAACTTAACTCTATCAATGGTTTCTTTAGTCACATGTACTTTTTCCTTCTTTATTTCTTCCCTTTTTCTTTTTCTAGACTCTTCTTCCTCTTTCCTTTCAACATTAGGGTTTTCTTTTTGTTCAAAAATTTTCTCGGCTTGCTTTGCAAGAATTCCTTTGGTTTATGATTGTCTAATCAACCAAGAATGTTCTTCCTCTGGATTCATCATTTATAATTCAATGCACCTCTGATATTTGGGGATTAGAAGAGATAGGTTTAGTAATATGAGCTTCACCATGACTATTAGTAGAAGTTGGAGTTATCTTTCATTTTTTTGATCCGGTTTATGCCATTGTAAGAGCGATAAATGAGGTTAAGAATATTTGAGATGAAAACAGGGAGTTGGAGTGTAGAGAGTTAAAAGCAGCACTTCGAAGAACAATAAGGGTTAGTAGAGGAGGGAAGTATGTTTTTGTTATATTAGGCACTTCTTGAGCATTGATCATGTGTGAAGATAAACATTCGTAGCTAATACAGGAAGTTTGATCGTTTGTGTATCTTCTAACGGATTCTTACAGCCGCTTGTCAGAACTCCATGCATGTCTTTAAATGCTAAAACAACAAAATAAAGGAAATTACCTTTTTAGTATAAATGTAATCTTGCTCTATTAGACCAGAAATAGCATTCTAAAATAAAGGGGCCTTCTAAACTACAAGGAGTTTCTAAGGAATCAGAATAGAAGGAGCCTGCTAAACGAAATGCAAAGGCAAGTAGCAGAGAATATTCATGCAGAAATAAAATCAGTGAGTTTGCATATACCAAGCTTTTTTCTTAACAAGCAAAATCTATCTTCAGAGAATGGCTTGGTGAAAATGTTAGCTGCTTGATTCTCAATATTAAGATGTAAAAGATCAATAGTTCCTTCTAAAACATGATCTTTAAGAGAATGATGTTTGATTTCTATATGCTTAGTCCTATAATGATGCACAAGATTTTAAAAAAGATTTATAGTACTTGTATTATCATATAATATAGGAATATGAGAAAAGTTTAGAGAAATCATGTAAATGATGCTTCATCCATAAAATTTGAGCACAATAGCTGACAGCTGTTATGTATTCCACTTCAGTCGTCGAAAGCGTTGTGCAATTTTGCTTTTTACAGGACCAAGATACTAGACATCCTCCAATAAATTGACAGTGACCACTTGTGCTTTTTTGATTGACTTTATCACCTTTATAATATGCATCACAATAGCTCACTATGTCAAATGAATCAGTTTTTGGATACTATAGTCCAAAATCCATCGTTTCGTAGAGATATAAAAAGATTCTTTTGACTACTTGAAAGTAGCTTTCTTTTGGATTTGATTGAAAGCGTGCACAAAGACTCACAATAAACACAATGTCTAATCTTGAGCTTGTAAGATATAGTAGTGATCCAATCATTCATCTATACTTTATGTCATCCATAGCTTTGCTTTCTTCGCCTTTATCAAGTTTAGTTCCAGTGTACATGGAAGTACCCATCGATTTGGCATTCTTAAAATGATATTTCTTGATGAATTCCTTTGTGTATTTGTCTTGGCTAATAAAGAATCTTTTTTTTTTCTGTTTGTCTTATTTTTAATATGAAAAAGAATGATGATTCCCTTATCATGCTCACTTCAAACTCCCCCTGTATTAATGTTGAGAATTCTTCACAGAAGGATGGACTAGTAGCACTAAATAATATGTCATCAACACATATTTGCACTATGAGTAAGTCATTCTCCTTTCTTTTAATAAATAAGGTTTTATTGACCATTACTCTTTCAAAGTTATTCTCAAGTAGAAAATTACTTAATCTCTCATACCATGCTCGAGGAGCTTACTTTAAACCATACAAAGTTTTGGTTAACTTCATCACGTAATCTAGATGGTTTTCATCTTTAAAACCTGGGAGTTGCTTAGCAAATACTTCTTCGTTAATGTAAACATTTAAGAATGCACTTTTAAGATCCATTTGGAACAATGTGAAGTTTCTATAGCATACAAAAGCAAGTAAAATTCTAATCGATTCCAATCTAGCAACAAGTGCATAAGTTCAAGTGGTTGGCTAGTAGACACAATATTTTTAGAAGGAAAGCTGCTTTTAACTTGTTTACCTTTTAAATAAGCCTTACAAACCTGACTACTTTCAAACTTTAAGATCAGTAGTGCTCTTACTAACTCATTTTTGGACAAGTTTGATAGAATGCTCGTGCTGGCATGTCCAAATCTACTGTCCCAGATAAACAAATCATTTTCTAGAGAGACAAACACTTAACAATTTGTGAGGACATGTTTTCTAATTGAGCACAATATATATTCCAATTTCTAGGACCAACAAACACAATATTATCATTATGAATATCGACAATTTCACAATAAGATGCATAGAAAATGACATTGTAACCTTGTCACATAGCTGACTCACACTCAACGGGTTATGTTTCAAACCATCAACAAAGAGAACATTGTCAATAGAGGTAGAGTCAAAATTAGCAATTTTACTAATTCTGTTGAACTTTACTTTATTTTTGTTTGCAAAGACAACATTACCTTTGTCTTTTCTTTCAATGTAGTTAAAGTGTTATATTTCACCTGTCGTGTCTCGAACAACCATTACCAATTATCCATTGATTCTTGTTTGTCTCCGTTTTGAAACATATCTACAGAAAAATTATCTCATTTTAGGTACCCAAATTTTTCTAAGTCTTTTCGGGTTAGTAGTTTGACCTTTCGGTCTCCAAACATACTTCTGAGATAATTTATTTTTACGAAAATTACAAGAATAATTAATGTGACCATGTTTACCACAACAATCACATAAAACAAATTAATGATAATTGTTATGATTTTTGTCACTTAGCAGGTTCCTATTGTTTTTGCTATAGCTATTACTAGATTTAACAAAGAAGTTTTTGTATGGCCTGAAATTGTTATTTTCATTGTATCATATTCTGACCTTACCAAAAATGTATTTACTACTACCAAGCAATGCATCAAGATTCTTCCTTCCATCAACCAAAATGTTCTTGTTCTAAGGCGATAAATTTTTCTTCTAATGTCATACCTTACCAAAATCATTTTCGAGCAGTATATTTTCCAATTTAGCTACTATTTCTTCCAAAACTTCTTTTCAAAATCCTTTTGCTTATAGTCAACCTCAAGAGACATATTTCTAGTCGTCAAATTCTCATTTGCAGATTCCAATGATTTAATCTTACTCTTCATAGATGCATGATTGCTTTAGGACTTCTCAACTTCTTTGAAATACTTCACTATCATCATTTTGTACTGATCATATAATTCATGATATATATTTTTTAATTCATCAACTTCAATATTAGAGTCAAAATAATATAACTCGTCATCTTCTGATTCAGTCATCAACCAAACATTACTGACTTCTTCTGGCTCATCTTCATCAAAGTTTTCAGAATCCTCATCTAACCAAGCTGTAGTCATCACTTGCTTTCTGGATTTTCTGTTCTCTTTTCTTTATTAGCTTCCTTTTATAGAAATGGGCACATTTTCTGACCATCAAGTTAAACTCATCATCTCGATCTATTTGTAACTCAGTGTCACTTTCATCACCGTTTGATTTGTCAGTTGCTTTTAGTGTCATTTCTTTTCTATAGGAGGACCTTTCGTCTCGGCTAAGCTTGGTTTTATGGATCATCAGATTTCCTTGTAGCCAGTCAAGTGAAATAATGTCTATATCCTTTATCGTTTCTAGAGCGTTCACCTTAGGTCTCTATTCTTTTGGTAGTGACCTTAGAATCTTCGTTACGAGCATGTCATTGGGATATATCTTTCTTAAATTCTTTAAGACCATGATGATGTTGTTGAAGCATCCGAAGAATTTATCTATGGTCTCTCTTTGTTTCATGCCAATAGTTTCGTAATGATGCACTAAAAGACTTATTCTATGCTTCTTTACCTCATCTGTTCCTCCAAATGTGACTTATAGTTTGTCTCACATTCCTTTTACCCTAGAGCAGTAGGGTATCTTTTAATATTCTTCTGGAGACAATGCACATATCAGACAATGTTTT
>JAOSBN010000002.1:8781932-8810066 GCA_027563595.1 Erythroxylum suave | reverse complement strand
TCGTTATTATTCAGTAAAATGTTAAATGTTAGAATTAAAGTTACATGAAATAATCTTAAAACTATTATTTAGTAATAATAAAATAGTATAAAGCTTTGTTAAATTTCGTGGTATTATAAAATAAAGCTAAAAACAAAAAAAAAAGAGGGTAGTGGGTCCTGTAAGGTTGCAAACGAAGCACATCATTGACGGAACGTGGCCGATCAATTCACCAACCAAATCCAAGGGAGGAACACGTACATCAAGAAAATTCTCGATATCTTCAGGGGTGTTTCTGTCATTTTATTCTGAAAAGATGTGCAGGTTGCGGTGCAGATGTTATTAAAAAAAAAAAAAATCTCTCTTGGTTGTTTGTATGTAGAGAAGTCCATGAATTCCCAAAAACTTCGCGCTTGAGAATGAGTAACAATGTAATAGAATACAATAAGACCTATGTTGCTGGCTAACTGTTTTAGGAAGGCAATCCATTAGATTCTCCAAACGCCAACATATCTGGTCCCTTGCTCCAATTAATTATCCAACCATATTTAAATTATGTGAATGATCTTTAGAGACTTAAATAAGAAATATTCATGTATCGTGTCCCTTTCTTATTCTTATTTTCATTTTGATATGGACATATATCCAATGGAATATTGAATTGTATATTTGTAATTTGTCTCCCTATTCATAAGAAATATATATACGAATGTGCTTACTTTACCTTGGACTTGGAGGCTGGAAGTGAATGTCAACCTCTTTTATTATTATATACTTTTTTTTAAATATTTTGAGAATTAATGTTTTAAAGTAAGAAGAATAGCGATTTAGCTGTGCTTTGGAAATGTCCCATCGTCTCTACTTTTTCTCAGTCTCCCGCTTTTTGTTTATTTTTCTTTTTGTTTTCTCGTCTTTGACTCCCTCCGTACTTGTACAAATATTAACGACAAAATACACACACTCTCTCTCCCTCCCTCTTCTCTTTCTCCGTCCGGCGACGCCGCCAAGTCTTTGTTTCGCCACTTGAGCGCTTCCATTTGACGTGAAAGCTGCAACTGTAGTCGACAATTCCAAGAAGATAGCCTCTGTTGTTAGGAGAGTCAAGCTTGGTGATCGGCGGCTTTGACTTGGGAATTTTGAATTATTTGTCGCTTCAAGAGATAGGAGCAGATCTGTGAAAGAAAAAGCGGGTGGTTTTGGGCTAGAAAGATACGGAGAGAGCGGGGGTTTTGATGTGAGGAGTGAGTTAGATGGTATATGATGAACGGAGCTCCGGTGAGCGATCGGAGTCGGAGGTGGCGTTCTGGTAAATATATTCACATGGAATGGCAGATCTTGTTTGCTACGGTAATGCCAACCGTGACATTGACCAGGTTCTCCCTCTGAAAAACCCTGATATATTTATGCGTTTCAATGAGTTGAAACTAGTGGAATTTTGTCTTCAAAAATTTTTTTTACATGATATTTTTCAACGTAAGTGCCAACTTTTGATTTATTTTAGTGCTTGCACTGGGAAAAGAATGGACTTTTACGTTGTAAGAAATTGTGTACAAAATCTCTTCTCTCTTTCCGGGAGATTTTTGTACGTGAACGGTTAGTTTGAGGTTTCAATTTGGGAGGTTTAGTTAAGATGTAAAATCACATTCGATTACGACTGTACAGTAGCCAAGAAATGGGAGCAAACTATTCTTCATGGCTTAGGATTTTGGATTATTTACTTTAGATAGTAAGCTTAATAAGTAGTCATTTCGTTTCTTTAGGTCTTAATATTAATTTCCCTTTTGTGCAAGTTTTATAAATTGCTGGTTTTTTTATTTTAAACGGTACTTGGAAGTGCTTTTTGATAGAAGAAATTAAATGATGAAAATTGCCGTCCGTTGTGTAAGGAAACGTGGATACCGGCTTATTGGGATTTTAATAATATGATCTTTAGGCCTGATAGCTTCCAATTTTCGTTGATGTAATAGCTTTATATATTTTGCTACAATGTGAAGGTTAAGACTAACTATGAAGTGGGAGACAGGAATCTGATTCTCCAATAAATAGCTTCGGTAACAATCGAGAAGTTGGCATGTAAATAAAATTTCATGAGTCCGCAAGGATTTGTTGCTTCAATAATTTGTTACTGGTTATTTCACTGTAATAACTATATCAGGCCAGAAGTTATGCAATGTAATTATCTGAATATTCAGCTGGTGTTTCCTCCTCTCTGTTCTTTTGTTCCATATACTTTAAAATATACAATACCATTCTCGTAATTATTTTAAAAGTCTTATGTTTTCTCAGGCATTGATAGCTTTGAAAAAGGGAGCTCAACTTCTTAAATATGGTCGGAAGGGGAAACCTAAGTTTTGCCCATTTAGACTTTCTAATGTAAGTTTATTTCTAAACCCTGTCTAAAATACTTGCCATCTTTGGTGAATTGAGCTGAAAAAGAATTATTCCAAGATGTTTTTAACTGTCATGGAATGGTGGCAATGTTATGATACGGGATTGGTTTATATTTATAATCTAGTTATTTAAAACTTGCTATCATGCGATCATGATAAAGAACTCATGTTATGTAGTTTGAAGAGCTCATTAATATATGATCTTGGATATATTTTGTTAATCATATTTGAGTCCCTTTATAACTTTCTGTAGTGAGAAGTGTGTCAAATAGAAAATCTCTGACTGCAAATTAATATATGGTTTCATGATAATCTCAGGACTATATTTTGTTTACGTGGCTGCTAGTTCCCTGAAAATTTAAAACGGTCATTGGTTGCTTTGCTTATCCCTGTTGCAGTTTCAGTGTGAGAGCGATACTTACTAAACTGGTCCATAAGAGATTTTCTTGTCTCATAATTCGATGTGCTGGTGACTAATAAATGAAGATAGTACGTGTGAAGGAGCACTGAATGATACTAGTTGCAGCTTTTGGGGTTTCCCAATCTTTTTCTGCATTTTTACATCCAAAAAATATATTTTTTCAGTCAAGATCCATTGGTGTTTACCTAAACAAACATGTATCTCAACTGCTAGATATGTGCTGGATGTTTTTTTTCCATCATATCCAACTTTTGAAGCCCATTTCTTGAATTCTGCATTCTAATATGCCTAGTGTTTGAATAATATGGATGGCAGTTTCCTGTGTTTTCCCATCTAAATGTTACCAAAATCATTGCAACTTCTTGTTTAATTTATTGGTGCTGTAATATGCAGGATGGATCGACATTGAACTGGATTTCAAGCAGTGGCGAGAGAAGTCTCAAGTTATCTTCTGTCTCTAGAATTGTTCCTGGACAGAGAACTGTAAGATTCAGTATCTTTTTCATTGGTGTAAGGTTTCTCTGATAAATAATCTATTGTGTGCTATCTGAAGTTATAATTCTGCCTTATACCTTCGACATGAGCTTCTGCCAAATATGATCTTGTTGGTTTCCTACCAGGCTGTTTTCCAGCGCTATCCCCGTCCTGAAAAAGACTATTTATCATTTTCCCTTATACACAACAACGGGAAGCGATCTCTTGATCTGGTTGGTGATAGAATTGTTACACATTGACTTGTTTGCTGTATCATCTGCAAAGTTCTGAATCCTATTTATTGTTGTCTTCTAGATTTGCAAGGACAAAGTTGAGACAGAGGTGTGGATTACGGGCCTAAAAGCTTTAATATCTTCTGGTCAAGGTGGGCGATCCAAAATCGATGGATGGAATGATGGAGGCCTCTACCTTGATGTAATTCTGCCTTTTCTAATCTTTGTCTTGGTTTTTTGCAGCTTATGTTACTTTCTCTTCCTACCTTACCTTGTCCAAAAGTTGCCTTTGATGTAGACTAACAATCGAACAGCTAATCATAGTGGAAACTTATATATGATGTTTGCAAAACAATGTAGACAACACCTGAATGAAGGGTTGCTGTCCCACCAAAGTTCTTGCATTTGGCTGCTTATAGTAATCATACTCAGTTTAGAGTACAATCATGAACTCAAATAAGCCCCAAAATTCTTGCTATGTTTTGCAATTTATGATTTTCTGTTGTTCTCATTTTGTTCCTTTCTTTGGTTGACTACCGAGGGGTATAAACTTTAACTGTGAAGTCATGTCCTGTTTTCTTCTATATATACCTTTTTACAATTAAACGTTTGATTCTGTCAGGATAGTAAAGACTTGATTTCCAATAGTCCAAGTGACAGTTCAATTAGTATTACACGAGATACCAGCTCTCCAGAGATTTCTTTCAGTTTCAACGCCACTACTTCTCCAAAGAACTTTCAGCCTGAGAATTCTCCACACTCTGATCGATCACATGTAGCATCTGACAACACAAACATGCAAGTTAAAGGATCTACTTCAGATGCATTTCGGGTCAGTGTCTCCAGCCAACCGAGTACTTCAAGTCATGGTTCTGCACCAGATGATTGTGATGCATTGGGTGATGTATACATATGGGGTGAAGTCATATCTGATGGCATTATTAAGGTTGGAGCTGACAAGAGTACCAGTTATTTGAGCAGTAGAGCTGACGTACTTCTCCCCAGGCCACTAGAATCTAATGTAGTTTTAGATGTGCATCATATAGGCTGTGGGGTTAGGCATGCTGCGCTTGTCACAAGGCAAGGTGAAGTTTTCACATGGGGTGAAGAATCTGGTGGACGGCTTGGCCATGGTGTTGGTAAGGATGTTATTCAACCTCATCTGGTCGAATCTTTGGCTGTAACTACTGTTGACTTTGTAGCTTGTGGAGAATTTCATACTTGTGCTGTCACAATTGCTGGGGAATTGTATACATGGGGAGACGGCACACATAATGCTGGGCTTCTTGGTCATGGTACTGATGTCTGTCATTGGATACCTAAGAGAATCTCTGGGCCTCTTGAAAGGCTTCAAGTTGCTTCTGTAACTTGTGGTCCATGGCATACAGCTTTGATAACATCAACTGGACAGCTCTTCACATTTGGTGATGGAACATTTGGGGTCTTGGGGCATGGTGACAGAGAAAGCGTAGCTTTGCCTAGAGAAGTGGAATCTCTCTCTGGGTTGAGGACAATTGCTGTTGCATGCGGAGTATGGCATACAGCTGCTGTAGTTGAGGTTATTGTCACCCAGTCTAGTGCCAGCGTTCCATCTGGAAAATTGTTTACTTGGGGTGATGGGGATAAAAATCGCCTTGGACATGGAGACAAGGAACCTCGTCTTAAGCCCACATGTGTCCCTGCACTGATTGATTACAATTTTCATAAAGTTTCTTGTGGGCATAGTTTAACTGTTGGTTTGACCACTTCGGGACATGTTTTTACAATGGGGAGTACTGTTTACGGGCAACTTGGGAATCCTCATGCTGATGGAAAACACTCCTGCTTGGTAGAAGACAAGCTTTCTGGAGAACCTGTTGAAGAAATTGCTTGTGGTGCATATCATGTTGCAGTTTTAACATCACGGAATGAAGTTTATACCTGGGGAAAAGGTGCTAATGGTAGGTTGGGCCATGGTGATATTGAGGACAGGAAAACACCAACATTGGTTGAAGGTTTGAAAGACAGACATGTAAAATATATAGCGTGTGGTGCAAACTATACTGCAGCTATATGTCTTCATAAATGGGTATCTGGTGCTGAGCAGTCTCAATGCTCATCCTGCAGACAGGCTTTCGGTTTTACTCGGAAGAGGCATAACTGCTACAATTGTGGACTTGTTCATTGCCATTCGTGCAGCTCTAGGAAAGCAATGAGAGCAGCCTTAGCTCCTAATCCTGGAAAACCATATCGTGTCTGTGATTCCTGTTTTGTCAAACTGAACAAGGTGTCAGAAGCAATAATCAATAATAGGAGGAATTCTGTGCCTCGCCTTTCAGGTGAAAACAAAGACAGGTTGGATAAGGCTGAAATAAGGTTGTCAAAGTCATCAGTGCCCTCAAATATGGAATTGATTAAACAGTTAGATAACAAGGCAGCCAAACAAGGAAAGAGAAGTGAAACATTCTCCCTTAGTCGTGCTCCACAAGCTCCTTCCCTATTGCAGTTGAAAGATGTTTTGTCCAGTACTGTTGATTTGCGGTCAAAAATTCCCAAACAAATTCTTACACCATCTGGTGTGAGTTCCAGGTCTGTGTCACCTTTGTCAAGGAGACCAAGCCCTCCACGTTCAGCTACACCAGTTCCAACAACATCAGGACTTTCCTTTTCCAAAAGTGATGCTGATAGTCTGAAGAAAACAAATGAACTTTTGAATCAAGAAGTGCTTAAATTGCGTGCACAAGTAAGTTGCTTCAGTTCCCAAATTAATGAATGCTTAACTCAGGTTCTTAAGTTGATGAAACAATAGTTATTCACATGATAAGTGTTTTCATTTGTGTCAGATTCTGGATGCTTAAAAGTTTCTAATCTATTGTTACTTGGGTTGGATTCTGAGTTTTGATTTGGATCTGAAAGTTATTTGTCACTCCTCTTCTCTCTCCCTCCCTCCCTCTCCCTCTCTCCTCTTTTGTGCTTACTTGTAAAATTTTCTTTTACTGTTTTGTTTATAATGTCTAATTCTTGCGGGTGATGGATCTGGTCTAGGTTGAGAGCCTGAGACAGACATGTGAATTCCAGGAATTAGAACTTCAGAAATCAGCAAAGAAGGTACAAGAAGCTATGGTGTCAGCAGCAGAAGAGTCGGCAAAATCAAAAGCTGCAAAAGAAGTTATAAAGTCACTTACTGCTCAGGTATCATGCTTCATATGTTACTTTTCTCCTCTTTGCTAATGCTTTCTTCCATCTTAGGTCACATTTGAGTTTATGGGTTGGCAAATATTTGTTGGAAGTTAACAGATTGTTGGAATAGCTTCTTTGGTAGAAAGGATAATACTTCGCCATTGGTGTGGAAGAATATCTGTTAAGTACATGATTGGAGAAGTCGTTAAAGTTGTCATATGCCAAATTTTTTTTATTTTTAACATTTCTTAGTGTTATTGGACAGTTTCTTTAAGTTCTTTGAATCAGACTTCCGCAAATGTTGGAAATGTTATTTTTGTTTACCTTGCAATAATCTTATACTGAAGTACTTCAACCCTATAATTCTAGCTTAAGGATATGGCTGAGAGGCTGCCACCTGGATTGTATGATGCTGAGAGCCTGAGACTTGCTTGTCTATCGAATGGATTGGAACTGAATGGTATTCATCACCTTGATTCTAATGGAGAGCAGCATTCTAGATCAGATCCTACAGGTGGAACTGCCTTACTCTCTCCAATAAGGAGTGATACTACCACAATAAATGAAACTCAGGGACCCATTCTGCCATTCAGGGATCAACCTGAAAAGGATGATCGTCCAGATGCTAGATTGTCCAATGGCGGTCGGGGGGTTCAGGCAAGTAATGTTAATTTGCCAGACACGGGACAGGAATCTAGACCTCTTCAAGCTGGTGATAATGGTATGAAAACCAGGGATTCACCATTAATTGCGAATGGTAATCAGGTGGAGGCTGAGTGGATTGAACAGTATGAGCCTGGTGTTTACATAACTCTAGTGGCCCTGCATGATGGAACTAGGGATCTTAAACGAGTGCGCTTCAGGTACTCTAATTTCATGTATTTTTGCTACCTATGCTTGCTATATCACTACCTCTGTCTACAACATATTGAAGAACACGATTATGGTAGCAAACTGTTTACAAAATCCAACATTTAATAGAGTTTATGTTAGTGATCATATGTTTAGAGAATTATCCTGAAGTATCCTAAGAGGTTGATTTAGTCAGCTTTATTAAACACTATTAAGCAAGCCAAAGTTCTGGCAAGGCAGATATTACAAACCTTTAGCTATTAAGATGTTCCTAACTATAATCATCTCATTGCAAAGTGATAACCTACATGCTTCTGCAGCCGTAGAAGATTTGGAGAGCATCAAGCAGAGACATGGTGGTCTGAGAACCGTGACAAAGTGTATCAAAAATATAATGTTCAAGGGTCGGACAGATCATCAGTTTCTGGACAGACTGCCCGGAGATCAGAAGGGGGAATGTCAACAACTTCCCAACCTTAGAAGCAGAGTTAACCTGGTCATGTATTTTGTATTCTCATCAGAGGATTTTAGTCAAGGAAAGATTAAACGTTCACCGCCTCTTCTCTTTCGTAATTAATTTTGTGTTCTTCCATTTAATTTTCTGGGTTATCAGCCCTTTTCAGTTTTTATGTAGCTGTTGTATTGTATATAGAAAGCTTCAATTAAGATGATCAGGGCGAGAAAGTTTCTGCTCCTTTGCTCCCATCGATGCATATGCATCTTTCTCTAACTTATTATTTTCTTCTAATGGGAAATTTTTTTACTGGATCACCGTCATGGCTTGCCATCCTTTTCATTATTAAAATAAGAATACAAATATGTAACTTTACCTATAAACGCTTGCAATTTTTGCCCGACCCGTTAGCTTACTTTTTCTCTTCCCACACGCCTTTCTGGGGCTAATTATGTATAAATTTCCTCTTGGGGATTATATTGGTTCCTTATTAAGAGTTGGTGAAAGTCAATGCTATGAAATTCAGCAGACATGACAAATGCTTGACCACTAATTGTTGCTTAATTTTCCAAAAAGGACGGCATGGTTGGGAAGGGAGTTGGTAAAGGAAAGGGCAAGTCCAACAACACAAGACAATTGCAAAGCCTTGAAACCCCTCCCGTAGCATCCTTGGCAGCAGAAGATTTTGCCATTGCATGAAGGAACGTAGCCTGAACTCTCTGACTTTTTGAGAAAGTGCTATCCCCAGGTATCCAACCTGTAATCTAAAATACTGAGTCAGAATGAAGAATTAGGTCACACATAATAAAATCATTACAATTCTAACTGCACGATTGTCCTTGTTACAGGAAACAGATAGGCAACAATGTACGTTTGTTACATTGCGTAAACTACCAGCAACAATAAAAAATATTTTTCGGTTTGTATTTGTTCATGTAATTCTGTAGGCAAGTTATTAGGCTTATATATTATTTTCTCAGCATATCCCTCGCATGTTTCTTCCAACATTACGTTATTGGCTTTGAAGCAGGTGAGGAAAAGGAAGCAAAGGGCCTTCGTCTTTAGTTTAGGGTTAGTCCAAGAAGTATTTTTTTTTCCTTTTTGTCGAGCAAACTCCATATTTAGTCAACTAAAAAGGACTTTCATGCCATCTACCTCAGGAAATTTACATGATAAACTTGCATGGGTCCTCCTTTTAACTGAACCCACTAGTCATTTCCCTCTTTCAATATCCAAATTTCAATTATTTTTAACCATCTTATGACTTCAAGCTTGTCCTTAAGGATATATTATCACTTCTCATTGGTCTCACATGGCCTCCATTTGTCGTGTTTGATTTTAAACCATTGACATCCCATGGTATACATTGATCACATGTACATGACCTTTTATTATTCAGAATATTTCTTGTTCACCGAGTATTGAAAATTAATATTGCTGTTTCTCCTCCAATAAATAAATAATTTCCGTTGTTGTTGTTGCCGACGGGTGATTGGTGCATGAGGTGTGGAGTAGTTTATATACAATTTTGGACTTTAATATAGCAAACAAAATAGTTTGCTTTAGTTACGAGGCTCCGTTGATGTGCAATACAAAATAATTTCTGTTTCATGTGAAATGCGATTTAGTCAGGAATCTAATTGCTTTTCGGTTTTAACCAATTGGAACTTTCGTATGTTGGTCGTCAATGAATTTGTAAGCTGTCTCATGAACAATTAAAAGTTTGAGGTCTAGGATCGGATATATATACGAGATCAAATCAAAATTAACATAATCTCACGTCACTATTACATAATCAGTGAAGATATGAACGTCATGCTATTAAACTGTTCATTGTCTTGCATACCAGAGAATGATGATGACTTTCAATCTCACATAGAATAAACTGCAAAAGATTTATTTACTTAATATCCCATGAAGAAGTAGAACTACTTTCCATTGTACTGTAGTCAAAATTCTGATCAGTCCTGAATACAGTTTATCTTGAATTAACCAAATGCTGATGAATGAACACAAACAAAAAACAGAAGAGTTGAAGAAGGATAAACCGGAAAAAGAAAAGCCTCTGAGGCCTCTTGTAATCTTTTTAGCTAGTTAACACTCCTTATGGAAGGAGAAGGCAACTAAGAAAACACTACACGAACCATTCTCCTTTGAAATCCCAAAAAGTGAAGACAAATTAACTAACCCCGCCATTGCCCTCCGGATTATATATATATATATATATATACACACACACACAAACGTACCTATGAAGAAGGTTATGTGAGGAAGATCGTATCAGCATTATTCATGGATTGTTTCTGCAATCCTTTCATGGAGAAGTCTTTGAACTTTGTAGACCGATTTCATTGTGCCTCTTCGATGGACCCGAAGATGGAATAGGAATTCCCTTCGGGAAAAACCCTGAAATTGTACTTGGTGAGTTCCGAAAGTGGGGCGTAATCTTGAAAGTTATCGTTTTCCTTGAGCCATAACTGAGATCAACAAGGGACACAAGTAAGACGAGACATAATAAAAGTACCAGATTTCTCCTCATTTCTCCAAATCTTTAAAAAGTGGCCGAAGTAAAGAAAATGAGATAGTAACACTGAAAAACTAGCGTACAGTCACACACACCACAGAGAAAGAGCTGAGCAAAAAAAATGATGATACAAAAGTGCTTATAAAGAATGAAATTTGTAACTGAATTGGTGGTACTATAGAGGGTGGCTTGTATCTTGAATAGGAAGAAAACTAAAGAGACGAAATGTGGAAACATGGAGAAGTAAATGCTGGGTTGCATGGTCTATGTACATTGTGACGTTGTGTATTTGACGTTTCCTGTGCAGGAAGATGTTAATGTACTGTTAATTAAATTTACCATTGTGGCAAATAGTGATTGTAAGTTGAATCCTCGACAAGGAATTTGAGATGGGCTGCAAACGGGTCTTTAGGAGAAGTGTCCAAGTTAAAATGTTGTCATAAAACATACAGGACCAAAAGGGTATTCGAAAATGGAAGAGAAGAGGAAAAGGATTGCAGAAAAATAAGGGCTTAGGTCGAATGGTTTGGTCATAATGTGGGACCATATTTATTTAGTAGCCGACTAGCGAACTCCAACCGCTTTGTTAAGTCTCTCACAAACTACACGAAAGCTTGTCCCTTCGGCAAAATGAAAATTTACAGGGACTATTGAGTGCTGACTAGTGGCCGCCAATCCCATACCCCAAATTGAAGGTGTGGCTTCCCAATCTGCACCAACTTTGACAGTAAAGAAACCCTTTAATCACTGCACTTCACTTCCTCCGTAGGATATACAATTCATTTACCTATTATTGCACTGTGGTTTTTATCTAAAACCTATGCCAACCTTTAACTTGTAACGAAATTGGAGACTAAATAGCTTCCATTTCTATAGGAGGTAATTAATTCGTGTATGCAAACTGGCCAACCATGGCCCTGTAGGGGAGCACAATTCGGGCAAAGAATTGATTATTGGTTTGCACTTGACCCCAAGATATCAAGGAAAGGAAAAGGCTGAATCCTGGTCCCATGTGCTGTTCTCAGAATCCAACAGAGACGAAGCCAGTAACTATCTGATTCTAGGGACTTGTTGGAAGTGTTTTTTCTATAATCGAAAGGCTTTGCTCGTGGGTTTCCACGGAAAGGATAGCTACAAAATGTTCAGTGCGTTGCCATTCCCTGTGGAGAATAGTTGCAGAATAGCAAAACACGAGGAAAAAGGGTATTGATCATTACATCTCCGGGTTTTCAAGCTGTTCCCCTTTTGTGAAAATGGACATGCAGTATTCTACGAAGGTCGAAACTCCATGAACATGTGGTTAGGTGCATCAGGTCTCTCTATTTATAGCATATGCATAGTTATAAAATAAAGAATGTTAAGGAAATCGAATAGAACAGAAATAAAACAAGTGTGGAACGATAGAGAAGCGCGTTCGTACTTTGGGCAAGCTATGTTAGATATAGTAGCCCACGCGTATAGTTGAAGGTCACCCAATCAAGCATTGATACAACTGTTCTTATACAATACTACAATAAACCCTTCGTATACCTGAGACATTCATACGATATTATACATCACGATCACATATAAAGGCTTAGGGCCACGTCTTTATTCTGTATATATACTAACTTTATTTCCACTGCTTAAGAAAAGCTTTGTTTCTTTCTGTTACCGCTGATTCTTAACTCTCTCTTCCTTTTGTTGGTTCTGAGACATAATTCCAATCGCCTTATTCTACAGGCAATAACTCGAAAACAGAAGAAAATAGGTGACAATGTTCATCTTTTCTCTATTCTTATGTGAACCTATGGACGTATGAAATGAAAGAGATTGTTCTTCCGAGTAAACATGAGTTTTCCACTATAAGAATACAAATCCTACCTTTCAATCACAGAAAGTGAGTTGCCTGAGTTGCTACTGTAATTGCATTCTACCTAAGGCCATTTGAATCAAGTTACAAACTTTGGTATTTTAATACACTTATCGATACTAAAGTATATATATATATTCCAATCTTTTAATTTTGATGCCAGATTATCATTCTTAACGAGCAAATTAAATAATGTTGCTGCAAAATTTTGCTACTAATACTTCAATTTCTTGTAATGCCCATCTCCAAGACTAAAGAAGGTTGATCATTCAAGATAAATTTTCTCCTGAAGTGTGATGGCGGTTAGGAAAATTAAAATACTAGATAATCAAATATCACTATAATGGAAATTCGAGCTTTTGAATAGGATTCTTAAAATGAAATGTATTCACCTTTACAGTTTATACAATTTCCTTACACTACAAGAAAATGGACATTTAGTGAAAGCTAAAGTTGTCACTAAAAACATAAATTTTGGACAATATTAATTTTTGTGACGATTTTTTCAAGTTGTCACAAATACTTCCATCAATGATGAAATAGTGACTATATTTAAAAAGTTGTCATAATTACTTATAGTTTTTTGCCACTAAAATTCTTTGCATAAATGACAATACAGTATTTTCATAATAACATTACTCATTTGTTACGATAGTGTCGACAAAAAAGATATTAATAGTGATACATAAAAAAACGTAAAAATATTAGTAGTGACACAGCAAATACATCACAAATACTATTATACTGTGACAACATTTTTCATGCTAAAATTATATAAAATTGTGAAAAGAAATATTATTACTTAAATATGTCTTATCTGTGAAAGAAATTTCATCATTAATATTATCATTTAATAGTGATAAATTATGTCACATATTATTATTATTAGCGAGAAAAATATAGTCACTAATACTTTTATTAACGATGTCAATAAATTTTCATCACAAATTTAAAATTCATATCGTACAACAATTTTGTTACTACTATGTTCATTATTGTCACAAATTTTTTTTTGAATATAATAATTATTTTGAAACTTATAGTAATCCCACACAAGAAGCAAAATTAAACACCAAAATTAAAATTTCTTTGTCCAATGTTGCACGTTGAACTTGAATTTTCAAAATTAAACACCAAAATTAAAATTTCTTTGTCCAATGTTGCACGTTGAACTTGAATTTCTTCTTCTTGCTTTTTTGATGTTTGTCCAATATTGTACGTTGAGCTTGAGTCTCCTCTTTTTGCTTTTTTGATGTTTCATTAAGCCTCGCAACTTCATCAACCAATTCACTTTGACATTTCTTTGCTGCCTCATTTTCAACAGGAATCTTACTTTTTTCTTGATAGTTTGATGTCATCCCTTTAACACCAACATCACGTGAGTAGTTTGACATTCTTCCTAAAGCCCGTGCGAAATGTCAACTAATGGTAAAGGTGCTAATTAAATTGCATCATAATTTACTTCACCCTCTTTTTGAACTTTATTCTACATAGTCAAATATAAAATAAAATTTTAATTGATTGAATGACCTATAGAAAATTGTTTTTATTGAAGTCTTATACTAACTAATATCGTAAGTTGCAAGCAATTATGAAAGTGATGATATACCTTGCCATAAGAAGACCCGGATGTGTTGTAAAGTTATTTAAAACTAACTTAAGTTAGAGGCTGGTGGGATTTCTGCTGATTTTGCAATTGACGCAATCAATAACATTGGTACAAAATAAATATAGATGAAATGAATTACTAAGTAAAGAAAACGTAAGAAAATTTACGCTAAATACTTTCAGTTTAATAAAATCAACTTCACCAAAAACAAAGATTTACATCGAAAAAAATGTAAAACATAAAAATTAATCATATTTGATGAAATTATGCTTTTATCATAATTAAATTGACATCAACCAAGCTAATTATGTCTATTCAAACAACCAATAATACAAATTAGAAGGAAATAGCAACGAAACAATTCCCAAGGCAAAGCACTTGAGAATCAATTTACATTTGGAAAATATGGAGTTCATGTTACTTTCAAAAAGGAAGAGATAACAAATAAAACTTATTATCTTGCACTGAACAAGTTGCGAGAGCTTAAAGTAATTGAATCAAATTCTTAAAATATATATACATGCTTTAAATAGTGAAAATTGTGTGTTCAAATTTGTATAAGTAATATTTTTCTCAAGTTAATTAAACCTAATTTATCTATAAAGTTAAGTTTTATGTGCTGTATTAGGACAACTTGCTTTTGGACATAACTTCTTTATATAGGTTCATGAAAAATTTTAAAATAATGTGTAAACTATTTTGGGACATGAATATGTGTTATTACGTTTTTTAGGTAAATTTTTGTACAGAATAACTGAAAAAATCTGATTTATTGAAGATTTACCATAAATAAATTTTTTTAGTTTTTCGATTCCCTTTATGGGTAGTTTTTTGGTTCAAAATTTCAAAAAAGGAGCAAAACTCCTCTAAAATTATAGGAAAATGACAATTTTTTATTGGCGCGAGTTGTGGGTTGAAGATGGATTGTATGATCCCTCTGAAGATTGAATGTGGCTTATAAAATTACAATTTTGTCCTTGTAATTACAGTTTTATAATTTTACCACTATTAAATATTTACAATTATATCCCTCCCTAGAGAGAGATGGATTATTGAGAGAAGCTCATGCTTCTCTCTAATCTCCCTAAGATTTTTGTTCATCTAGTACATGATTTTGCTTCTTACTCATTTTTATCTCTGTCCCTCTATGAACCCCATCGTGCCCCTTTCCTTTTTTCCTGTCTCTTTTTGTTTATTTTAACACTTTTTTGTTTGATTTCTTTTAAACATATGTCTTAAGTAGAAAACTTCCCTCCTCTTCCTACTAAGTTTGGTCAGCTCACTATAAAACTCCAACCAGTTGAGGAAAATGCCAATAATCCCTCACATCCCTCCATCTAACTGTCTTTAACTGACTGTGCCCATACTCAAGAAGAAAACATCAAACCCAGAAAAAACTTAGGATTAGGTTGTTGGAGAAGTCCTCCTTTAGAAGTCCTCAAGGAAGGTGCTGCTAAGTGGGAATTGACATTAATAGGGTACTTCTTTAATAAAAGAGTATGCTTTCCCATAATGAAGTTCGAGGCTCTCTCAAACTGGAAAATCTTTGGCATTAATGAAGTAATTGTCAACGAAGAGGAAGTATTCTTCTTCATTTTTGCCAATAGGAGCAATGTCATAAAAGTCCTTGAGATTGATCTATGGAATGTAAAAAATAAGCCATTGTTATCATAGATTTAGAAACCTGGTGTAATAATAGAAGATGTCATAAACATAAGTATATTGGTATGGAAGTGTGTGCATAGTGTCCCATTAGAATATTGGACCACGAAAAGGCTCAATTACATTACAAGCTATGTTGGCAAACCCCTATGCATGGATCAAGCTATTACTAAAATTAGGAGAATCAATTATTCCATAATATATGTCTTGGTAGAGGTTGTAGTAGATGTCCCAAGTGAAATACCAATTATGAGGCTTAATGATGATATGTAGCTTATAAAAGATGTTATCAAGATTACGTGTGTTTAGAAACATATGACTAGTCCTAAGGAATTATTGATTTCTACTGGTCGGTTTTCAAAACTGGTAGGTATTAGAAACTAGTTGGTGTAAAAGAACTCAACTTTGAGATTGAGGTAGTAAAGGAAGAGATAACAGAGGAAAACTTAATAGTGGTCGTGAGGCAACATCTCTTATAACAAGTAGTAATTCTTATAGAAGAAAAAAGTCCAATAGGAGGAAAGGTGACTCTCCCCTTACTCCCTAATATGTCTATCTTTGTTTGGAATATAAGTGGTCTTAATTCCATTTTTAAATAACTTATTTTCAAAGACCTCATTCATGAGAATAAGCCTTTACTTTTTGGTATCTTGGAATCTAGAATTAAAAAGAAAACTATAATATCCTAGATTTTTTAAAAAGAATTAGAGGATGATAGATAACTATGGGTCTCATTTTAACAAGAGAATTCTTATTCTATATGATGAGGAGAAGGTTAAAATGACGAACTATTAATACCAAACTAAATTGATCCACATAGAGATTAGGCTTAGTCAAAAACAAATGGTTGTTGAGATTTCCATAATCTATGGACAAAATCATAGTTTCTTGAGGAAATACTTATGGAACAAACCAAGGGAAATGGCCAATAACATTCAAGACCCATGGTTAATCCTAAGAGATTTTATTGTTATACTGACCTCTAATGAGGTTGAGGATATGCATTCTTTAAGAAATATTTTCGAAGACTTTAAATAGTATGTTATAAACCTAGAGGTTGATGATTTGCCTAAAGGAGTTAACTTCTTCACCTGGAGTAACAAATAAGAGGGAACTTGGTTTTTAAGGAAAAGTTGGATAGGAGTATGACTAGTCTCCTATGGTATCAAAAGTTTTATAATTCCTTATCCTTCTTTTTTAATCTTTATGTTCTAATCACTTATCATAATTCCTTAACTTTCTTACTTGAATCATTATGATTTGTTCACTCCCCTATTAAGGTTTCATTCTTTAATGGTAGTGTGACAAGAAAGTGGTCTTTTAGGTTTAATAACTATCTATGGGGAATTAATGGTTTTGAGGAGGCTATGACTAGGGGATGTAATAATATATGTAGAGGTTTTAAATAATTTAGATGCACCAAAACTATAAGCTGAAATCTCTAAATAAGGAAGCTATTGGTAACACTCATAAGGCAATTGCCTCTTCCAAAAAGAAGTTGATGAAAATACATGCTCAATTATACTTCGACCTAAGTAACCAGAGCCTACAAAATGCAAAAAACCAAACCTTTACCAAGTGTTCCCTAGGACTTGAAGCTAAATTCTCCATTATCAAACAATGATTTGAGGGAAAGATGGGTGAATGAAGGAGATAGAAACATGTCTTACTTTCATAGGAGAGTGGCCTTAACTAGAGCTATAAAAAAAATTGTTTTTATAAAAAAAGGGAATAAGGTTTTCATGGGACAAAACAAGCTACTTGAGGAAGCTTTTTCTTTCTTTTCTAGCTCTATTAGTAGCTCTTCTAATGCTAACTCATTTGTTAACATCTTAACATAGATAATTCAGGATCATTTATCCAATACTGAGATTGAAGAAATGACAAATCCTATTACCAAAATGGAGATTAAGAACGCGTTAAATGAGATGAACCCCAGTAACGCTCCTGGGCCTCATGGAATGAATGCCTTATTTTTCTAGAAATCCTGAACTTGATAAGCAATCTAGCAATGAATATTATTTTGAAAATTTTCAATCAAAGGAAGCTATCCTTTGTCACCTTAATTCCTAAAAGAGAAAGTCAACAAACTTAGAATGATTACAGACTTATAGCGTATTGTAATGTAGTCTATAAAATTATTTCTAAAATTCTAGTTGATAGAATCAAAAGGGTATTGCTTGTATATATAGGATACCAGCAAGAAGCATACATCGTAAAAGATATAATGGAGATACTGTACTAATCATGAAGGAATTGTTTAAGAATTACACTAGAAGAAGAAGTAACAAGAACTATACCATCAAAATTGATTTCAGAAAGGCATATGATTCCTTTGACTAAAATTTTATCCTAAACTACCTCACGGCCTATGATTTTCCAATAGTTATGGTTAAGTGGGTAGAATAATACATTACAAAAACTTCGTATAATTTATTGATTAATAGAGAGCCACCTACTAAGATAATTATGGGTATCAAAGGTTTGAGTTAAGGTGACCCTATGCTACCCTATCTTTTCTCATGGAAATGGAAGTCCTAAACAAATTGTTAATTAGAGTTATTAAAAGAGCTGGTGCTTTCAAATTTGACTTCAGATGTAGAAAGTGTAAAATTGTTTCTTTAAGTTATATAGATGATCTATTCCTTTTTCCAAAGGCTAACAACCATTCTATTATGACCCTAATGAATGGTATGAGGAAATCTCCTAGTACATTGACTACATATTAATATGCCAAAAGTAGATTATGTCTCTCTTTTAGTGTCCAGAATCTTAACTGGTTTTCATACATCATAAGCCTCAAGTCTCTCCAATCACCTCTCACTTATCTTAGGATTCTTATTTCCTCCTCTAGGTTGTCTTACTCTAACTTTAAACCATTGATGGAGAAAGTTGAAAATAGGATTAAGTCCTAGTGTATCGAAACATTATCTATAGTTAGAAGATTACAACTCATTTGCATTTAATTCAACCACTCTATATTGGGCCTCTCATTTTACCCTATCTTCTAGGGTCATCAAAGTAATAGAGAAAATGTTTTAAAAATTTTATGGCCAGGTAATAGAGAAGGGAAGATACAAGCTAGGGTTAAGTGGAAGGAAGTTTGTCTCCCAAAGGAGCAAGGAGGTACATGTCTAATTCTTTTAAAAGTGACAAATCCCATTTCCCTATCTAAAAGACTATAAAGGTTGATGTCAGAAAAATCTAAGTTCTAGGCTAATTGGACCAAATTACATCATATAAAAGGACAAAGTCTGTAGGAAATAAAATATCCTAAAATTGCATCCTATATTATGGTAAGGTGTTGGATTAATACAGACCCTAAAACAACACGTAATTTACACAATAGGTTATGACTTGAAGACCTTCTTCTGGTACAACAATTGATCACATTATGGCCCTTCTAATTGCCTTCCAACCTTGACATAGCTAAAAACCTACTTCCAGTTTAACATCATCGTCAAAGAAGCACTCCAAAGTAAAGAACTGCTTACTAGATTAATTCTAAACTACAACTGACTGGATTTACAAATAAACACCCCATTTGCCCTTAGATGAACAAATAGAACTATAAAAGTACACCAATAATGGTGAATTCTTAAACAAAATAGTTAAACTAGTAGGGGTCATAACCTAAGGTCAATTGGCACAACATGATTTGGTCCCTCACATACAACTGAGATCATCTATGTATGTTTGGCTGGTAGTGAAAGGATGACTCCTACAATAGAATTTAGAAATATCTAAATATCCCTAATTGGTGCTATCTATGTAAATCCAATTTGGAATCTGTTAATCACATGCTTTTTTAATGTCCCTTCTTGTAAAGGGTGACGAAAGAAATATGAAAAAAATGTATAAATGACAATATCTAGGATGAATTTATACAAAATGTAAGACATTAAGACCAATTACCATACAAATCAAAGGAGGAAAAGTGGGTATTAAAAATAGGAGTCTCTTAACTTATAACGACAATCCAGGATGAAAGAAATTGAAGAGCACTTAAGGACCATGAGCAATTGAGTAGTTCCTTCATCTAACTCCTTTTTTATCAAATTAGATTACACCTTTGAGTACATATGAAGCGGTCCCCCTTCAATAATTAGACAAAAATTAATTGGAAAATTGAGCGAGGTATGCTAAAGAGAGAACCCTTAAGTTTTGAACATTCCCTCAAGCATTTTTTTAAGAGAAACTACATTATTTTTTGACCTTTTTTGTATTTTTCTTGGATAATTTACAACTTGTCTCCTTCGTATAAATTTATAGTTTTGCTGCTTAATTTTTTTCTTTTACTAATTAAACAATATAACTTTTTTCCTTTTGAATATGGTTTAAGTGGTAGGAGAGAAATTTCAAATAATTTAATAATTCATGTAATAAGAAGTTTGATTTTTAGAAAGAGTATTTTTAATTGTATTTATCAAATTTTTGTATGATATTATTTTATAAATGGATATTATTAAACAATTATTATTATAACTTTTATATCTATTGTTTATTAGTTACCAAAATGGCAAAACTATAATGATCACATGTATAGATAAATGAAAGATAAATTATCCATATTTTTTAACAAAATTCGTATGAGTAAAGTAAGTGATAAATTATTGTTTGCTATTTTATAGCCTCATTATTTACTCAAATATATTTGATTAGGATCATTTATTTACTTATAATTAATAGTCATTGGTATCAAAATTATAATAGTATATTGCAATATCCATCTAAAGGGGGACTAGAGTATACTTTAATTGTTTACTTTTAATCCATAAATGAAATTGTACATACTATAAGCATATATGTATAATTTTTGCATCTATTTCTCTTCATTTATAAGCTTCATTTGTTACCATTTTTACTGGTAAATTCTCTTAACGGAATGAATAAGTTAATTTTTATTTGAGTATTTTGGAACTTGACTTGACATTATTATAGGATCAACCTCTTACTTATAAGCATATGAGTAGTGAGGGAAAGAAGGCATACCATAAGGTTTATTAACATTCTAATAAATTGAGTATGATATTTATAGACATGATTATTACAAACAACATCAAAACAAGTATTCCAAAAAGAAAGTTGAAGAGAATACTTGAATTTTGCCAAAAAAAATAGTTTCATTCCATATACAAGTTACTTATTGGTACCTTTATGGCAAAACTCACGACAATAAAGTATACTGGGTCATAAAATTTAGAAAACCATATTATTAAGATGTTTAACATTGTAGTAAGGCTAACAACACTAAGAATGACAACAAATGACTCTTTTATGGTACAACTTGAACTCACTACCTCTTAAAGATACACCTTTCCAAGTAAACTACAATGTTATGAAGAAGAAATGAGATGTTAATGAATTATCAAATCAACTTATTAAAGAGAAAGAAAAATTGAAAAAACAAAGGATTCATTCCATCGACCTAGTGCATCAAAAAGGTAACAAAGAACTGAAAGTAAAAGTTAACAAGTTTAAGAAAAAAAAAAGTTGCTTGCTAATGGTACATAAGCGAATTGAAAGGAACAAAGGATAGATAAATGGAAAATTTATAAGAAATTTGAAAATTTAATAAACGATTACCTAAAAGGTAAGGCTTGATTTGAAAATAAAGGTACATATATTTTTTTATATACATATTTCAAATTTAAATTATGTGAAGTTCTTTTTAACTTTTGATAGCTTGATGGTAGTATTACTACTCATGTTTCTAATATGATGCAGGAATTTCTTACGACTAAACTAGAAACATATATGAGAATTTTCTCTTTATAGAAAACTATATATAGGTAACAATTGAAGGCATAGAGACTTAATCTTTTGAAAATTCTTTAAATATTTTTAATTTTTAGGAACCTAATTTTTTTTTCAAACTTGATGTCAATGGGACATAATGTTTTCAATTTATTTAAGTACACTTTATTTATTAGTTTTGCTATTCATGCTAATAACTTAGACAAATTGAAACTTGATAATAAATTTTCTAGATTTTTACTTATTGTTCATAATAATGGTGGAATTAAATGTAGTGCATTAGATCAATAGTATGCTTACTTATGACATAGGCATTTACTCATGTATCTAAAGAAAGGCTGGAATAGTAAAGAGTGAGACTCTACCAAGTCTAAATTTTATTAACTAAGTGTATGTATAGATTGCATTACAGGAAAGCAAACTAAACATGATAAAAAAAGAATCATAAGCAGCACTCAATTAATTAAGATTATATACATCAATGTTTGTGGAGCTTTTGATGCCCCATTTTTTGGTGGAGGCAAATATTTCATTAATTTTATTGATAGCTTCTCACAATATGGTTACGTTTATATATTTAAGAACAAATCTCAAGTAGTGGATTATCTTGAAATATACATAACATACATAACAAAGGTTGAAAGACAATCTGACAAAAAGATGAAAATTATAAGATTTGCTAGAAGGGCAAAAGAAAGATAATGAGTTAAGATAATATCCTAAGTTCTTTGAAGACATTGCATATGTAGAAACAATATACTATGTTGTGCACTTGAGATTATACTATTTAATTTTACGATTATCTTGTTCTTAGATTGGGAAAATGTTAGAATATGACATAATATTGAATTAACTAATTATGTTTAAACTTATTTAATTATTAAATAGCTAAATAATTTTTACTATTACTTCAATTATGTTATTAATGTTATTTGATTGAATTATAAAAACATAAATTAGTCTTTTTCTTATTCATTAGGTTTTACGATTAACAAAAGTAAAATCATCTATCAAAAGGTATTATCAACAAAAAATGATTAAGGAAGAGAAATTAATTTAACATGTCAATTTCACTAACTTATTATGATATCTATGTATGATTTATATTTTAAAAATTATATGTTCAAAATCGCCTAGTTAATGATTTGTTAAGTTAATTAAACTTTATTTTCTTAAGCTTAAGGAATAGTTGGTTCACACGGGGTAATGCTAATAGGAATGAGAATGAATATAATAAAGAATGAGAATGAGTATAATCGTTATAATTATGATAGTTAGTTAAGATGAAAGAATGAATATTAGTACTATTGATAGTGATTGGTTTGTTGAAAATCTTTCCAAATAAATTTTTTTAATTTTTTTACATTAAATTTTAATATATTTTAATTGATTCTATTTAATATTAATTATATTTAAGTAATTATATTGTTTTACTAAAAAAGGGAAAAGTAAAATTTTTGTTTTACATCAAATTTTAATATATTCTAATTGATAATATTTAATTAATTTTATTGTTTTGCTAAAAAAGGAATTTATATCAAAATTTAATATATTGTAATTAATTACATTTAATTATAATATATTTTAATTAATTGTATTGTTTTGCTAAAAAATAAAAATTAATTAAAACTTTGTTTTACACCAAATTTTAATATATTCTAATTAATTATATTTAATTTTAATTTATTATGAATAGTGATATTTAATTAACCATATTTTTTGCTAAAAAGGAGAAAATTTTTTTGTTAAATTTTTAATCAATATTTAATATATTCTAATTATTTTTATTTAATTTTAATGAATTATATTTAACAAATATTTTTTGCTAATAATTAACTAATTTTTGTTTTACATCAAATTTTAATATTTTCTAATTAATTATGTTTTTATATTGTTTTGCTAAAAAAGAAAAAAATTTCTTAAATTTTCATATCAAATATTAATATATTCTAATTAATTATATTTAATGTTAATATATTGCCACAAAGAATTTTTTTAAAATTTTATATTAAAATTAATATATTCTAATTAATTATTTTTAATCTTAATATATTCTAATTAATTATATTTTTGGCTAAAAAATTTGATAAAATTTTTATATCAAAATTTAATATATTCTAATTAATTATATTTAATATATTGTAATTATTTGTATTTAATTAATTATATTATTTTATTAAAAAAAGAAAGGAATGACTTTCATTCCTCATATATTTGAGGGGTACAGAATAATCCCCAAATCTCAATATTAAATTACTGTTCATATAATGATAATATATAACCAATCTACGTTTTTTATTCACATACTCCTTGATATCTTCTAAACCTATAAACTAAGCACTCCCTTAATTTTACAGTCCTTATAAAAGACTAAAATAATGAAAATAATCTAAATTTAGTGAACAACTAAAATGTTACATACGAAAAGAAAGAAGAAATAAATCATCAATATGGAGGAGTATTAATTCATTTTATGCATCTGCAAGACATAGGAAATAGTCATTGGAGAAAAGCAAATAGAATCCAGGCTGGCTTGGAGCAATTTTCTCATACTCTCTCAACTTGGAGGGAAACTGAAACACGCCTAATGTTCACTTTCACCGTTAACTAAATTAAAAGGATACCACGCGTCCTTAAAATCCTCTTGTATCCCCACTATGCTATTGCTACCATAGAACTAGAAGCTGTAAACCAAGCCCTGGAATTCGGGTCCTCGTGTTGACTCACTAATGTAACAACTCCCTTAGAATGGTCAGCAGTGGACGGTTCGTACGACTCTGGTCCGGAGGTGACGGGTCCAACTTACGATATTATATTATCATGCGATATTATATTATCATACCATAATTGCTTTTTTTGTTTTTTTGAAGAATGATATTATCTCAGCAAAATATTGAGTTCAGATTTTTTATATATATAATTTTATGATATTTTATTATATCCTTTGAATCTCAGCTTTTTATTTATGTGAGTCTTGCATAGGTTCTGCATAAATAAACGTAGGATCCGCATAAATAAATGTGAGACTCATATAAATAAATAACTGAGATTCATGAGATATAATAAGATGCCATAAAATTAGACAGAAGATCTTATCTCCGTAATATTGTATGCATAAAAGCGGCTACTACTTGTTGACCGTTGATTAATTTGGTTGAGAAATAAGGAGTCTATTTCTAAGGTAGGGACCACCATCCAACGGACACGGTTTTCATTTATATGAGGAGGAAGACCGTCATCAAAATTGAAGCTCTTTGAAAAGTTCCGCGTTTGACTAACGAGCAACGACCTACTACCAGGCTACAGCTAATAAACGAAACGATGTCACCTTCTTGTTTGAATCTTTCTCCCATTTCTATACTTAAGCGCCTGTTTCTGTTCTCCTCTCTTCTGCCTCGAAACTCCTAGTCTCTCCACTCTCTCGTTCAGAATCCTCCTCTCCCCCCCCCCAAAAAAAAATATGGAGAGAGGCGAACTGTACATAAGAGTACCTAGTGTTTTCCGATGTCCGATTTCTATGGACATTATGAAGTCTCCGGTGAGTCTGTGCACCGGCGTCACCTACGATCGTTCCAGTATCCAACTCTGGCTCGATTCGGGCCACGACACGTGTCCCGCCACCATGCAGATCCTCCCATCCAAAGACTTCGTTCCCAATCTCACTCTTCGTCGTTTAATTAATATCTGGAACCAGTCTTCCGTCCGACTCCCCGATCCTCACTTGTCTCTGCAGCCGAAGGTTAGTCTTTGGATTCAGACGATTGAGGCCAGGAAACAGGGCTTTCTGGAATCTTTGGTCAAAATTGTGGAGTTTGTGAGCCTTAGCGAGCATAACAGAAGATTCTTGGTGAGTTTCAACGGTTTTGTTGAAGTGATTGTTCGTACTTTGAATCAAGAACGCTCCGAGGTTCGAGTTTTGGAGTTGATAGTTACGGTTTTGGACTTAATTTTGGTTGAAAATGGAGTCAGGGAGAAACTGCACAAATTAGTCTTTAATGGCAACACAGAATGCTTAATTTTGTTTGTTTCAGTCCTGCGGAAAGGAGATCGGAAGTCGAAAATTGAAGCAATTAGGGTTTTGGAATCGATTTTGCTTGACGACGAATCAAGACGCATCGTCGCAGAAACTCCGAATTTGATACCGAATCTTATTGACGTACTCGAATCACAGAATGATCGCGACCTGAAAGACACTGTTTTATCGCTCCTTATTTCAATCGCGATGAATCGAACAATCAAGACTCAACTCGTCCAACTGGGACTGGTTAAACTCCTAGCAGCTACTCTCTCCGATCAGAGCGCTGCCGTTTCGACGGTGGAGAAGTCGTTGAAACTGTTATCGATGGCTTGCACGTGCAGCGGAGATGGTAGAACTGCTATAAGAGAGGAACCCAAATGCGTCGCTGGTATCATGGAGAGATTAATGAAGCTGTCCAAAACGGCGAGGGAGGATGCCGTGTTGGTGCTGTGGAGCATGTGTTACGTGTTCAGGGATGGGAGGGTGCAAGATAAAGTGGTGAGGAACAATGGCATCACCAAGCTGTTGTTGGTGATGCAGAGTGAGGGTGAAGGGAATGTGCGGAAGATGAGCGGTGATTTGGTCAAGGTGTTGAGAGTTGGGTCTAAGATGAACGGTGATGATTTTGGCGGGGCGTTGGGAAGATATGAGACTAATACCACGCACATTATGCCCTGTTAGTGATTAGATTTATAGCTCGCAGTTGTAATTGGAGGAAAGAACATCTGCCGACTTGGCGTTTTGATAATTTTTCCACCAAGATGAGATGTTACGTCGAGACGCTTTCAGGACCACTCCGATTAGATAATGTGAACTGCGAGGTGTTTTTTTTTTTTTTTTAAATGTCGACTATACGTGAAACAAAACATTCATTCTTTATTGCTCCAGAGTCGGTAGATTAGAAAATTAAACTTGTTCGCTAATGAAAATTACAAGTCTCTCCCTCTGTTTGTTTTTGTAGTTTTTGAAGCCATTTACGACCCAATCAATGATATCATTAGTTCTTAAGATTTTAAAGGTTTTCTCGGTTGAATATGGTGGCAGGAGCCTTGGTAAAACATTGTATCAGTCGTAGAAAGCAAGGAACAACTTAGACTTGTTCCTCTTGTCCATATAAGTTAAATGGGAACCAGCTAATTTTTCTTGATTGGACAAGGTAATTTTGTTTTATTTTTAATTATGCATTGATATTTTAGATACTTCATTATAAATTAATATCAAAATCTGAAATTACAAGGGAGTATTATTTATAAACTATTTTATATTGTCTCTTAGTAATTGAGACGTGGTCTTATTCATCTATACAATATTTTGCAAATTGTTATTGACGAGTTTAGTCTAACTGATAACTACAAATTTAATGTATATGCATTTTAGAGTATCGTCTTCCTAGTCCTCAAATTTCCATACAACCTTGATGCCGTTAAGTCATCTCGTATAACAATTCACCATTTTTATCCCCGTAAATTATATATGGTTATTGTTTTTGGTTCATTCTAAAGTCAAATTTGATTGAATTTTGGACTAGGGTCTGTTCGAATACAGCCTCATAAGTCCAAACTGATTTAAAAAATAATATTATTTTAATATAACTAACCAAAATAATATCGCATTAATATTGGTTTGAGCCTGAAAGGAGTTAGGCCATGTCGAGTCAATCCGACTACACGGTGTGCCTAATTGATCTGTTAATGCCTACATGACTTACATGTCGCTCATCATTTTCTATTGGAAAGTAAATATTTGTTGTATATTTAGATAAAGATAATTATTATTAGAGATAAACGTAAATTTGGTACGTAGTCATTTACATTAATTAGAATTCCTAGGATCGGTAAGTTACTATACGTACGCATGTAAAGATTTTTTTCCGATATAGATAAGAATAGAGTTTTCTCCATATTATTTCATAGTGTTATAGCAGCTGTAATCTTTGAGAAATGGACATGTGCACGTATGCTTTTGGGAAATGAGTGAGATGGGTCAGCCAAGAAAAGTGATGGATAATCCAGAGGGGATTATCGTGTCATGTTTACTCGATAGAGAAAACTATGACATTTGAGAGAAGGTCATGATCACTGCCTTTAAATCCAAAAACAAGTTAGGTTTCATCAATGGAACTTCGTCGAAACTCGCGATAGACGTGTAACTCGGCATTGATCTCTTAGATTTTCAATTAAATTGAAAAATCCATCCAACCGAGTGTGGCGCACATGAAGACTCTGAAGTCGGTCCGGGATGATTTGAAGAAACAAATCTCAATTAGATAACGCACCTGTCACCACACATTTATGAACTCAAAAGTGAGATCTCCTCACTTCGACAATAAGATATATTTATAATGACTTATTACACAAAAATTAAAGAGGATGTGGCACGAAGTGATCAGCAGTTATTCTAACATATCAGTTTGTACGTGTTGTATGGCATAAGGACTATGACCTGTTGATTGATTATCATCCAGGTAAGGCAAATGTAGTTGCAGACGCCTTGAGTAGAAAGTCTTCCATAGCATGTGTTCAGACTGCTTATCTGCGGCTGTTGGAAGAGATGGCTAAACTCAGGACCAGTTTGAAGCAGGGGGAGTCTGATTATTTAATTGCCACTTTTAGGGTGAGACCACTCCGTAGAGAAAAAGTGAAAGAGTTGCAGGTTCAGGATGCAGAACTGAGAAAGCTGCGGGAAGAGATTCAGAAGGGTAAGAAGTCCGATATGGTGCTGAGTGATGATGGACTCCTGACAGTCAGGAA
>JAOSBN010000002.1:8705233-8776269 GCA_027563595.1 Erythroxylum suave | reverse complement strand
GTCATTTCAAGAGACCATTCACCCATCTTCAACGGAAACTCATCTTTTAGAGCCCTACAAGCTATCAGCTATGCCTCCTTCATGTCATTTCAAGAGACCATTCACCCATCTTCAACGGAAACTCATCTTTTAGAGCCCTACAAGCTATCAGCTATGCCTCTTGGATTAGATAATTCCAGCATTTTACACTTTGCTCGTCATTTTTTACCCTATGCGTGAAGCCAAGCTCACTGTCAATGAAATCGTGAGTCACTTGAAAAAATATCTCTCAGAAACCCTATCTGTCCTATTTCTGGCAGGGTTAAAGATAACATCTTTATCGATCGTTTCAATGAAGGTGATCCATTTGTGGAAGAAAGAGTCAACTGTTCAATGTTTGAGTTCTTTGAACACCTACAAATTGATGAGTCCTTCAACCAATTCCTTCCGTGCCGTCCTTTTGGCCTGGGGCCAAACCACATGATTGACGAGCTATAACGAACAAATATTCAAGTAAGCTCATTTTCTTGTGGTGGTATAGCAGTGGGAGGGTCTATGTCACACAGGCTTGGAGATGTAATAACATCTTTTACTTTCTTCAGCATGTTGGGAGACATTGTCCGTGGCCCTCATCAAATCAAAGTGCACTCTAAACTTTCCATGGCGTTCTCTGTTTTTCCACCAAGAAACCCCTTCCTACAGAAATATAGGTCCATATTGGAACGTTGCTGGTTCCAGGAAATCAACTGCATCACAAAAAGGTTTGTGATCGAAAGTAAAGCACTAACAACCCTACAGGAGAAGACCAAAGGTGACAAAGATAAGGTCACTCCTTCCCAAGTTTTGGTGTTATTTGTTTCCTGTGGAAGTTCTTTATGGTGGCATCCAGTAGAATATAGTCAAATTTCAAAAGACCATCCATTTTAAACCGAATAGTTAATATACGTCCACGAACAATGTCACACTTGTTGGATGGTGCGATTGGGAACTTGGTCTGGTGGGCAACAAAGAGATGAATACGGCGTTGCATGAATTAGCAAACTACCTGAAAGGTTTTCAAGGCGATGAAGAATTTAAATTAACGTCATTTCTCAGGCTTTGGAACTGTTAAGACAAGCTAAATGATGTGGAGAAACCAAATTGGCTCCTCATCACAAGTTGGACTAATATTGGATTTTTTGGGCTTATTTTGGAGCTGAGCAACCTATTTGGTTTGATTCCTTTGAAAAAGTTGGCCCGCGATTTATGAACTTTATTGTGTTTATTGAAACCAAATTGGGTTATGGAATCGAAGCATTGGTGACATTAGATGAGAGGAGAATGACCATATTGGAGAAGCATCCTGAATTCATAGAATTTGCAACCCCAAACCCCAATATTACGATCAGCCTATATTGTCTCGTGGATTCAATGCGATGCGTCTTATATATGATCCACTGTCTTGGGTAATCTATCCAAATTTATGGATAATAAATTATGGTGCTTAACGATCCTTGGCAAGTAATGCTTAGTTATCAACGTTTGAAGTGATTTGATAAATTTTAGAGAAGAGGAGGTCATGGATCTTAAGTGGAACCCTATATTTGGTTCCCAACTCCTCCATAGATGAAACTCGAGACCAAAGTCGATCACTTTGTTTGGGCTTATGTTCTTTTATGGTTTTTGTTTTCTTTTTCTGTCTGTTTGGGTTGTTTCTGTTCTTTGTTTGGGCCTTTGGTTAGTTTGCTAGTGCATTGGGTTCAAGAATAGTATCCATCTCAATTAACTTAAGCCCGAAACAATTTTTCTATTTTTTCCTTTTATTGTTTTTTCTTTTTATTGATTCTTTCTGTTGAAGATTCTCTTGATAGTAAATCAATTTGTTACAACAAGCTTTTTCCTGTACTTTGAGCCTACATAAGGATGCCTTAGTTCAATGAATTTTTTGATCTGATTATCACCTTTTATGCTCCATTTTTCTGTCATAGTGTTAGAGTGGCAATGCTCCACTGCTTGCCTTTTTTTTTCATCAGAATATTTTGATTGTTAACCTTTATTTCTAGATCTTCTTATATGAATGAATTTTGCTATATTTTATTATGTTACTTCAATTGAATTCATTCCTATTTTTTATGTTTAATTACTCATTTTGTGTTCCTGTTGATTTTGCATATATATTTAATGATGAAATATAAATACAAGATTAAAGCATGAAGTTTTGAAGTCATTAGGAGCTAAGAAGGTTGTTCGTAATGTGGCCAACAAAGTGAAAATTAGAGGGCATCAAAGTGATTGTCCAAAACGACAGCCAAATGCATTTAATGGAGAGCTAAAAACCTCACCAAAACGACAACAGCAAAGGAGCAAAACGCTAGTGTTAAACGCCAACTAGCATTGCATGCGTTTAACACTAGCATTAAACAAATGCGTGAAAGCTAGCGTTAGATGCAACTGCAAAGGTTAGGCAGAAAAGAGGAGTTTTACATGAACAGGAAGGGGGACCAAAAACTCTCAACTTTATTTGTCCCATCGAGTTACAGTGGAGGTAGAAGGGCTGACGGAAGAAGGGAGAGTGGCATGAGTGAAAAATAAAAGATAAGAGCTATGTGAGTAGCTAATGTGAGCAGTGAATAGTGGAGTATATAACGACTAGGTTTTAATGAGTGAAATGTGAATTATATGAATTTACAAAAGGGTTACAAGTATTAAATATACAACGAATGAAAACTAATAAGCTACAATATCTCAACAGAACGTAACAACCTAAAAACTAAGTCAATAGATATTGTTACACTCTAACACCCCTTGCAAGATAAGGTTGCAGTTGAGAACCTTCATCTTGTCTCTGAAGAACTCGAACTTGTGACAGAAAGAGGCTTTATGAGAACATCCACAATTTGATCATTGGTTGAGATGTGGCAAACATGAGGTTGTTGATTCTGGACCTGTTCACGTACAAAATGATAGTTAATAGCAATATGTTTCATCCTGGAATGGTACACGAGATTGGAGCTGACATAGGTCGCATATGTTATCATAAAAGATAGCAAGAAGTGTCGTTGTCCGAACTCGTAGTTCTGATAGAAGATTTTGCAACCACATTACTTTTTAGTTGTATTTGCTACTACTGTGTACTCAGCTTCAGAAGATAACCGGGCAACAGTTCGCTATATGGTATCAGAGCTACCAGTGAGAAGCAAATCATCCACATAGATAAGAAAATACATAGAGACATTCTGCTGATGATAGATGAACAAAGACAAATCACTGCCACTGGTACGGAATCCATACTGAAGAAGCTATCCCTGAAGTTCATTATACCAAGCTCGAGGTGCTTGCTTTAGACCATAGATTGCTTTTCGAAGTTGGCGCACATGAGTAGGATAGTTTGGATTAACAAAACCAAGTGGTTGTTTCATGTAGACTGTTTCCTAGAGATACTCCTAAAGAATGGCATTGTTAACGTCCATCTGATGTAACGGCCAAAAGTATGTAGGTGTAATGGTTAGTACAACTTTGAACGTTGGATGTTTGACAACTAGCAAGAAATTTTCTTTGTAGTTGATCCCTGGACACTGACTGAACCCTTTTGTAACTAGTCGAGACTTTTATTTGTTAATTGAACCATCTAGCTTACGTTTTGTCCAAAAATTTCACATGCATCCGAAAGATTTTTTGCATCTGTAGCAGGAACCAAATCCCAAGTTTTATTCTGAACAAGAGCATCATATTCCAGCTAAGCTGAAGCCAATGTAGATGTTGGAGTGCTTCAAAGATGTTGCAAGGTTTATTAGTTTTAGGTAGTGGATATTTGTTAGCAGTGTATGTCTTGGGTGTTTGAAGATGTTGTTTTGTGATCTAGTGACCATTTTGTGGGTCTTCGTAGGTGGTGGTGGAGTGAGTCGAGACTATGGTAATGCTGGTGAAGACTCCTCGAAAGAGGGCGGTACATTCTCACTAAGAGGTGTATTCATGGGATCTAAAGGGATGAATTGGTGAATTGGAGCTGCAAGTCTAGGACTTGTGGTGGAAGATATGGATTGGGTGAGATTTTGGTAAGGAAATTGATCGTTAATAAATTGAACATATCGAGTGGTATATACCTTGTTTGTTTTTGGATCAAGACATAAGTAGGCAAATTGGGAAAGAGAGTATCCTACCAAAACATAAGGAATGGATTGTGGTTGTAGCTTGTGGTCTATAAATTGACGAAGCCATGAAAAACACAGACAACCAAAAGCATGGAGATGACTATAGGATGGGATGGATTTGTAGAGGACTTTGTAAGGTGAGGACATGTAGAGAAGTGGAGTTGGAATTCGGTTGATGAGATATATGGTAGTTTGAAAAACGTAAGACCAGAAGTTGACTGAAAGATGGCTGAAGTGAAGAAGTGATCAAGTCGTCTCAATAATGTGACGGTGACAACGCTTAGCTGCTCCATTTAATTATGGAGTGTGAGGGGGTGTGGTGAAATGAGAGATACCATGTTTGGTTAGGAATGGCCGTAGTTTGATGAACTCACCACCATTATCAATGTAAAGCGATTTGATTTTCAAACTGAAAAAATTTTCAACAAGTGTTTTGAAACAAGTGAAAACTTCCAAGACATCAGATTTGTTATGACGAGGAGAAAACCAAATATATTTTGAAAAAGATCAACAAAAATAATATAGTACCAATAACCCTCTAAGGAAGCTACCGGAGCTAGTACCCAGACATCGGAGAAAATGAGTTCCAACGCATTATTGCTAACTAACTTTTGGGAAGAAAAGGGCAACTTGTGACTTTTGACACATTTGCACAAGAAACAACAGTAGACATATTTAGAGAACTCTAAAGTTGATGTCGAGACTAAAGATGTTGTATAACTTTATTGGAGGAGTGACCAAAGGTGTGATGTAGAACATTCACATTTGTGACCTTGGTTAGGAAAATTTAACGTTTTGAGGCGGGCAATTTAAGGTGATAGAGATCCATGTGATTAGTAACCTGAAGAACTATCGCCTTCGTCCGTAAGTCCTTCACCTGAATATCATTTGGAAAAAGTTGCACTGAAAAGTTGTTATCAATGCAAAATTTTTTAATTGAAAGAAGGTTACGACTAGCTTCTGGAACACACAAAACATTGTTAAACAAAAAAGGTTTTGATAGGGATTGGAGATAGAAACTACCCATATGAATTATGGGAATGTTGAACCCATCACTGACAAGCAGTTTCTCATTCTCGAAATATGGTGCTGCATTATGTAAATTCTAAAGATTGCTCGTATCATAATGAGACGCTCCTGAATCAAGGATCCAATCTTATACTAAGCCATCAGGATGACCGGAGGCTAGTGGGACTGAGTAACCCGTAGCAGGTGCATAAGAAGTTGAACTGGAGTAGCACGAGCTTAGTGCGATATGAGGGCTAACAGGTCTGAGATGTGTGTTGGACTGCAAGGCTGGATGTGAAGGCTGCAGAAGGGGCGGACAGGTTTGAGATGTGAGTTGGAGTCGCAGACAAACCTAGGGCATGAGTAAGAGGCATAGCAAAGTGTTTGGGCTGGGCGACCTACTCTCCTCGTGCAGCAAATGGACTGTACAGCAAGTCTGATCTAGGAGCAGTAGCATGCAGGAAGTGGGCTTGCGGACTAGACCATCGTTGTGCATCGAATTGTTGTCCCCATTTGAGCTTTTTGCAAACCTTTTCCTGTGACCCGGCTTCTCGCAAAATTGGTAGATTATATCCTTCATAAAGTGTTGATTTTGTTCGCCCCTGTCATATTGTGATTGAGAATGTCGCTGGCCAGGAAGTTGTGGATGTTACTGCTACATCCTTTGTGCTACGTTGGCTGTTGCGAAGGTGGGAGTAACAGTTTCCATGTTTTGACTTACAACAACAGATTCGTGGTCCACATGTCTATCATACAAATCCACAAAGCTAATTATATCCTTCTGAGCTTTTAACACAGCATAAAACTCCTTATAATCTTTGGACAAACCTCATAGAACATGAATAACAAGATATATTTCATCCACTATCCCTCTAGTGATTGCAATCTCATCGACAATGGCTCTTGCTTTCTGTAAATAGGTAGTCACTATTTCTCCAGTATATTTGAGATTAAAAAGTCCCTCTTTTAGAGACATAGTGCGTGAATGAGACTTGTTGGCAAACATTCGAGCGAGTATAGTCCAAGCTCCACGGGCTATTGAAACTCCACCAAGCATATTGATTAAAGACGCATCAACGGAGGCCGTGATTGGATGAAGAATAAGATTATCTTGTCTCACGAACTGTCGGAAACCAGGATCTCTCTCCTATGGATGTTTTAAGTAGCTATCAACATGTTCTAATAGATCATAACCATCAAGCAACAAAGACATTTGAACTCTCCAAGCCAGATAATTTGAACCGGTTAATTTGAGACATGTTTGCACATTTAGCGTAATAACGCTGGAGTTAACATCGCCTGTAGTAACAGTGGTTGGTGGTGTAATGAATAGATGATTTTTTTGTGGCTTCTAGAATTGATAGACGGGCAACAAAAACAAAAAGAAATTATCATATAGCAGTGGCTTGTTTTCTTTTGGAAAAATCAATTATTGTTAGCTAGAGTTGTGTTTCGTCAGCTGGAATCAGATGCTTGGAAAAAAACGTTGCCGTCAAGGTGTTGACAGCTCTGATACCATATAGCAACTAGCTTTTAATAAGTGAAATATGAATTGTATGAATTTACAAAAGGGTTACAAGTATTTAAATATACAATGAATGAAAACTAATAAGCTACAATATCTCAATAGAACATAACTACCTAAATACTAAGTCAATAGATATTGTTACACTCTAATAGAGTGGGCTAAAAACTATTAAGTTCTTTTGTCAAATCATGAACAGTAGAGAGTAGGAAAGCTTGAGGTAGTAGCGTGGAACTGAAGGGGGATTCAATCACGGATGACTTTTATGAGGTTGAAGCATTTTCTTGGGAGATCTATGAAAGGCTAAATGTCTCGATGCTGACGACCCAGGTTAAATGTATTTTCCTGTTTTTGTTGTTTCTTTCTCTCATTAGAAATTGATTATGTTATCCTATATTAATTGATTTAGGATTTTTGTATGGATAATCAAATTTTTGTTATTGTCAGTTATTTGTGTATGAACCTATTGGGATTGTGAATAGATGATTTTAATGTGTTATTTGAATTGTTTAATTGCATACCCATTACTAGAATTTCGATATAATCCGTAATTGTTATGCTGAAATTCATGTGTAGCAACTAATGATTCATAATCATTAGGGATATACCTAGGTTAAATGATATATAATATGTGGTTGCTGCCTTGATTAATCAGTTTTCCTAATTCATAATACTACTAACTAATTAAATCTAGAGACCGTATTCTAGGTTATTCAGTGGTTAAGTTTAATTAACAAGCGTATCTTGATTAAACAAAACATAAGGAAAAACTCGGGTTAAGTATTAATCCATGATTAATAGTTTCTAGGAGAGGTTTGGGAACAACAAATTAATGAAATATGTTTAATTAGGGTGTAGGTCGAGATTAAATTAAAGAAGCAGATCTCTATTGAATACTCCCAATTTTATCATTTTTTGATTGTTTTTTTTAATTTTTTTTATTTGGGTTTTTTTTTTTTTTTTTTTTTAAAAAAAAACACCCCCCCCCCCCCCACCAATTACGTAAACATCAATTAATTTCATTTTATAAGCTAACCAAACACTCTATGTGGGATTGACTTAGACTCACCACTGCTACAATAGTAGTCTAGTTATTTTATTTTGACTAGCATTACGATGCGCTGGTTATCTTCCTTGCCCATCTTTCTGCTCTTTCGTGTCTTTATTATGCCAGTTTCAGGACTTTCGTATGCAAGTGTCACTATACATTCAAATCAACACCTTCTTAAACTAGAAGACCACCTAGCAAGTCCCTATTATCTTCATCCCAATGAAAATCCCTCACTAGTCGTTGTCTCCTCTCTTTTAACTAGAACAAATTATCACTCTTGGGTTAAATCTATTCGGATGGCCTGCTATCCAAAAATAAGCTTAAATTTATTGATGGTTCTATCTTAATGCCTCATAAGGAAGATCCTTTGTTTGCCTACTAGGAAAGATGTAACGCAATGGTTCTTTTGTGGTTGCTAAGATTAGTAACATACTCTATTAGACAAAGTGTTATTTGGTTTAATTCTGCAATGGATATGTGGAATGACCTAAAAGGTAGACTTTCCCAGACAAACTCTTTCAAAATAGTAGACCTTCAAGAGGAAATTTTCATTTTTCGCTAAAGTACATTGTCTGTTTCAAATTACTATACCCATCTTAAAAATCTATGGGATGAATTTTTTAACCTTAGACCCATGCTTAAATGCAAATGTAAACCTCATTGCACTTTTGATGTTTGATCATCATTAAAAACTACTAAGAAGGAGACTATGTCATAAGGATTCTTAAAGGTCTAAATGACTTGTACTCTACTGTGAAGTCTCATATCATGCTCATGGATCCTCTACCTGATATTAAGAGAGTCTTTGCTATGGTTGCACAATATGAATGACAACTGAACAATGCATTACAACACTCTCATCACTTATCAAACATTGATCCACAACAAAACAGATCCAAAGAGAGGCTATATATAGAATAAGAAACCAATATGCACTTGTTGTGGAAATTCAGGTCACATGGAAGCAAAATGTTACCGTAAGCATGGATATCCACCTAAGCTTTCCTTCAATGGCAAACAATCCTACCTAGCTAAGGACTGCAACTAGAATAAATTCAAAACAGTCAACCAAATAGAAACTAACCTGGACCAATCTTCCTCAAAAGTTGATACTATTTCCCTTGGTAAAGACTCATCTCAGGAATTTACCAACTACAATCTCACTGCAGACCAATATGCTCAGTTAATGCAACTCTTACACAAAGATGCAGAACTAAGAGAGAAATATGTTAACTCACCTCAAATCAATACCATTTCTGTCAGCAAAGGTACATTCCACCCTGCTTCTTCTTTTGCTTTATGATCATCCACTTGGATCTTAGATACTGGTGCAATGAATTGCATCATCTGTTCTTTAGATTTTTTTACCTATAAAATAGTGAATTGCCTTATAGTTAAATTACCAAATGGTCATCTTGTTTCTATCACTCATATAGTAACAGTTAACATTTTTTCTCTTATTCTCACCAATGTTCTCTTTGTATCTATATTTTCTTTCAACCTCATTTCAGTCAGTAAGCTTAATAGTTCTTGCCATTGTACACTAACATTTACCTCTGATTCTTGTCAAATTCAAGACACCAAGTCTATGAAGATGATTGGTTTTGCTAAACATGTCAATGGTCTCTACTATTATCCCCTACACATTCAGATTATAGTACCGTAATTTGCAACGTTTCCTCTCTACAAAACCAGTTATGGCACACAAGATTACGACACATTCAATCAAAGAATACAAATTCTATCTAAAATAGACTCTTCCATTCCCTTTCAGTTTGTGGATCAATGTGATGTTTGTCATTTTTCTAAACAGAAATGATTACCATTCTATCCTAGTAATTCTATTGCAGCTCTTGCTTTCATCTCATACATATCAATATTTGGGGGCCTTATCATACTCCTTCTATCCTTGGTTACAAGCTTTTTCTTACTATTGTGGATGACTATAGCAGAATGATATGGATATACATGATGAAATTGAAAGCAGAAACCAGAGAATTGATTAACTCATTTTGCTCTTATATGAAAAGAGAGTTTGCCAAACAAGTTAAAAGAATTCGCAGTGATAATGATGTAGAATTTTCAATGGACAGTTTTTACAAAAAAAAAGGGCATTATGCGTGAAACAACATGTGTAGAAACACCGCAGCAAAACGGAAAAGTCAAAAGAAAACACCAACACGTACTCCATGTACACAGAGCCTTGAAAATTTAGGTCAATCTACCTACAGAATTCTGGGCAGACTATGTACTCTATACAGTCTATCTGATCAACAGAATTCCCTCCCCACTTTTGTCTAATAAATCTCCTTATTCTATCCTTTTTGGTACTAACCCTAATTTACCAACTCTAAAAGTATTTTGATGCCTTTGCTTTGCTACCTCCAAAGAAGCAAACCAAGGCAAATTTGATCCTAAAGAAAAGAAGTGTGTTTTTATTAGGTTTTATACAAGTACCAAAGGATACAAAGTTTTTGACATGTAAAAGCCCAAACCACCCTCCCATAAATATTGTCCGCTTTGAGCTTTGGGCTCAATCCAAATCCTCATGGTTTTGCTCTTCCTAGCCCAGTTAGGAAAATGCATCTTATAGGAGAGAGGTAGCCATACCCTTATAAGACATACTTCATTCTCCTCTTCAACCAATGTGGAATTTCACACTATCCACCTCCCTTAGGGCCCAGCCTAGTTGGCACAATAGATGGGGAGCCGACTCTAATACCAAGGTAATAGCCTAGACCACCCTCCCATAGATATTGTCCACTTTGGGCTTTGGAGAGGAGAACGAAGTATGCCTTATAAAGGTATGGATACCTCTCCCCCATAAGATGCATTGCCCGCAAGTGGTTTCACAAATACAAATTCAATTCAGATGGCAGCCTTCAACAATGTAAGAGCAGGGTCTTTGCAAAAGGATTTACTCAACAGGAAGGCCTAGACTATACTGAAACATTCTCTCCTATTGTCAAAACAACAACCATCAGACTTCTGTTAGCCCTAGCAGTAACACACAATTATTTGCTGCACCAATTGGACATAAACAATGTTTTGTTAAATGGTGACTTACCTAAAGAAGTCTATATGCTGCCTCCACTAGGTTTGATCCTTCCACATCCCAATATGGTTTGTCGCTTCAAGAAAAGCATCTATGGCCTCAAGCAGGCTAGTCGTTAGTGGCACTCTAAATTGACCTCCGCCTTGCTCTCTGACAGGTTTGTCCAAACTCACTCTGATCACTCCATGTTTAAAAATGATCTCCAAAGTACCTTCATCTTCCTACTAGTGCATGTTTCTAATGTTCTCCTCACCAGCGATACTCTACCACCCATTGAAGCCACCAAACGATTTCTGGATGATGCCTTCAAATCAAAGATTTGGGCCCACTAAATAGTTTTTGGGCCTGGAGTTAGCTTGCTCTTCTATTGGGATTAACCTCTGTCAACGAAAATATACCATTGATCTCCTCCATGACATAGGGTTTCTACTTTCCAAGCCTGTGTTGACTCCTATGGGTTCTGCTAGTGAACCGCTTCTTGACAGAACCTCCTTTCGCTGTCTTATCAGCATGTTACTTTACCTCACCACCACATGCCCAGATATCTCCTTTGCCATTGAACAACTTTCCTAATTCATGAATACCCACCAAGACCCACCTACAAACAACTCATTGCATTTTGCATTACCTTAACGGCTCTCCAAGTCAAGGCCTCCTTTTTCACAGTGATTCCCGTCTTTAACTTCATAGCTTCTCCAACTCCAACTGGGTAACTTGCCCTGACTCTTGTAAGTTCATCATCAGGTATTACATCTTCCTCGACGCTTTTCTGGTCTTTTGGAAATCCAAGAAACAAGTCACTGTTTCCAAAAGTTCTTCTGAGATTGAATACAGAGCTCTTACCACTGCCACTTATGAGCTACAGTGGTTGTTGTATATCCTCCGTAACTTTGGTGTGCCTCACCCACAACCCGCTTATCTATACTGTAATAATGGCTTCGCCATACATATTGTCGAGAATCCCATTTTTCACGAACTAACAAACCATATCGACATTGATTGCCATATCGTTTTTACAAAGGCTCAGCTTGTGGACATTTTTGCAAAGGCTCTACCTCGCTCTGACTTTCGCACACTCTTGCTCAAACTCGGTGCTATTTCCAACCTATACTGCCCAGCTTGCGACGGCGTTTTAAGCGGAACCTTAGATTTGGCTCCCGACTCCTCCAGAGATGAAACCCTAGGCTGATGTCGATCACTTTGTTTGGGCTTACGTTCTTTTTTTATTTTTGTTTTCTTTTTCTGTTTGTTTAGGTCGTTTATGTTCTTTGTTTGGGCCTTTAGTTAGTTTGTGGTGCATTAGGTCCAAAAGTGGTATCCATCTCAATTAACTTAAGCCCGAATCTCTTTTTCTGTTTTTTCTTTTTTTGTTTTTTTATTGTTTCTTTATATTGAAGATTCTTTTGACAATAGATCAGTTTGTTATAGCAAACTTTTTCCTGTACTTTGAGCCTATATAAGGCTACTTTAGTTCAATGAATTTTTTGAGCTGATTATCACCTTTTATACTCTATTTTTCCTATCAATGGATGTCTTGTTAAATAATAAGATATTTCACTCAATTCTTTTCGTCCATCTTTTGCGGCCTGCTTCTTAGTATTAGTGAAAGAGTTCATATCTATAAAATCTGATATGTTCCTAAGTACTAACAATTACATTTTCTACGATGGTGCCGTTTAACGCCTACACTATGTAATGGGCTTGGACTTTCACCAACGCTCATTCGACACTTGTGTAACTCTCGTTCCCAAGTCAGCCTTCTACACGAAACACTTTGCTAAAGAGAAGAAGGAATGGGGGAGAATGTAAGAACACTTTTATTAAAGAACTCTCAAGAAAGCTATAATGCTTACAATGCACTCTATGATCTTCTATGATCTCTATGAGACAACCCCTAAGGGGTATTTATACTTGCTTCTTCCTAGAATGGATTGTCCACATTGACCTTATATATTTATTTATTTATTTATTTATAAGCTTCTATAAGGTTTCGTATTGTTCCACAATGTTCCATAAGCTTCCATAATCTTATACCATGTTCCAGAAGCTTCCAGGGCCTTTCATAAGCTTCTACCATACTCCAAAAGCTTCCGTAAGATTCCAACATGCTCTAGAAGAGTCTTTTGGGCCCCAAACCTTAACTTGTGGTTTTAAAACATGTAGAACATGATAACTATCATGCGTCATCTCCAGCCAAAGCAAGTAATCCAGCATTTAAAGTTAAATATAAATTCTAAAGATTGCAATGTGTAGTAGGACAAGAAAGAGACACGGTGTGTGCCCTTAATATCATTAGAAACTTTTCTATTTTTTTCCTTCCAATTGATTCCAAACATTACTAATTTTGTTTCCATCTCCCCATTTCACTCACCTTCAGTTTGGTTGAACCTCCAGAAATATGCAGATCAACGTGAAACGAATTCTAAATATGAATGAAACCTACCAAAATCACTTTCACTTTTCACATATAAGAAATCAGATTCTTCAAGGAAGTTGAGAAACAGTTGATTTTTGCAACCTGCACCTTAAAAAGAAGGTTAAGATTTAAAAGTATAGAACATCATAAAATTGATATATAATAAATAAATAAATAATATAAAAGTAAAATATTGTATTAAAATAAAAGAATACACCAATTTTGGTTAATATATAATCAATTACTAATTAATTTAATAATTTAAACTAAAACTAAATCTAATATAAAAAGTAAAAAATTAAAAATATATTTTTTGAATAGATTGTGTGAGTTAAAAATTCTAAAATTTTTTTACATTATTTAAAAACCGTAAACTGCACATTAATAGAATATTGTCTGACAATCAATAGATAAGGCACAATAGATAAAAGACATCATAAGAAAAAAAATTGTGTCGTATACACTAAACTCTTGCTGGAAAAATCTCATGTGCTTTATAATAATAAGTTGATGGCATTATTTTTTTAAAAAACAAGTTGATGGCATCAATGCTTATTAAAAATCATTTTCGCCTCCTCTATTTGCTTAAATAGGTTGACATAAACATGAAATTTTTATTAAAGCAAAAAATATAACAACTAGGACCAACCAGAGAAAGAAAAAAAGGCAAAAATCAAGCACATACGTCTTCATTAATCATGAAAATGGTGGAAGTGTTTTTCTCAAAATTCATGCTCTGTCGCAGTTGCTTCAAAACGAAATTTACAATTACTTATCAAAAAGTAACAAGGCTAGTAACTATGATTTTCCAAAATTTGATCAAAAGTTTTTAAAAAATTAAGTGCAAGGTAAATAAATCAATACAAAAAATTTGTTAGCATAGTTCAACACATACGGTCTACGTCTGCAGGGCTCTCAACTAGATTAATCAACTTTTACCGAAGAACAATAGGCTTAAATAAGGCTATTACAAAGCCAACACCACTTATCCCTTGACGCTATCCACTCGTACTCACACCCTTAAAAGTTATCTCATACCCAATAACATGATCACCTCATGCTAACCTTAACAAAGAATTTTAAAACAACGAATGATAACAAAGATAAAAATGTCTTAAGTGATTAAATAAAAAATGACATAAACAAAAAGGTACTGGAGTCAAAGAACACTACGTTATGTGTGCAGCCACATTAAACCATAATCTTAGGGAGTCATCCAAAAAAAATATGTCGTGAACCTTTTCAATTGATCACTGAAAAACTCCACACACAGTAACAAATAATTTTCAATAATAGTCACACCATGTAATCACGTTAATATGTTGTAAGTCCTTCCACCTTTAGAATTCAAATTCTCTTTAAATTCCTTCCTTCCACAAAAATCTTAACTTCGAAAAATTCTACATATTTCAAGATAGTATAATCATATATAAAGTCAACTTCCTTATTACAAAAGATATACCAAATTACTTCACTTTTTTTTATCCAACACTTTTTTTATTAATTACTTCAATAAGCTTTAAATTTGTAAAGCACAGGGTCCCAGTGCCCCACGAAGTGATTCAAACCTGATGGAGTCAAGAAGTTTTGTAAAAATATCGATTAGGTGCTTCTTAGTTGTTATTTAAGAAAGAACTGCAACTTTAGTCTGCATTAGCTCTCGAATGAAATGATACTTCAAATCAATATTTTTGGTTCTTAAATACTAATCTGGGCTTTTGGAGATGTCTATGTTGCTTTTATTATCACACATGACAATTAAAACAGCTTGAGCAACTCCATAATCTTCCAATTAGCAATTATCGACCAATCTTCTTCCACTTACTATACAATCTCCTTATTGGTTTAACACGTTGCATTCATCACTAGTGAACTTAAATAAAAACCCATCATCGCAAAGTTGACTAATACACACCAAGTTAGCTTTTAAAACATCCATATGATGCACATTTTCGAAATGAGGCAATCCATCGATGCAAAGAGTTCCTTTACCAATCATTGTTGCTTTCTTCCTATCATCAAATATAATATGACCATCCATACAACTTTAATAATTCATCAAATAGCCTATTTCACCTGTTATATGCCTTGAACACCTGTTGTCAAAGTATCATCCATAGTGAGAATTAACACACATGGATTTAAGAGCTACAAGTGCTTGTCGTTGATTCTTTCTAACCCAAATCTACTTTGGTAACCTCGACTACTGAAAGTTCTTCCAAGAATGTCTGGATTTTTTGTTTTTAGCATTATGAAATAACATTTGCAGTAGCTTGTAGCAATTTGGCCTTATGTGACCTTTTACATCATAAAAGTGATATATAGCACGAACTTTCTGCTTCTTATTGAAATTTCTTCTTGCTTAGTTGATCTTACTTCTTTGATAGATATAATCTCTCCATTTTTCTCATTATTTACCTAAAAGCATTCACCTTTATATCTAACATCTTTAAAAAATTCCTTTGTTTTTGCGAATTTCTATCAATTCGTCTAACTTCTCGGTACTGCCATTCAACATTCTTATTATTTTCTCTATATTGACCAACTTTAGCTTGCTTTAATCAAGTTCTTCTATTGTTAACAATAATTTTATCTCCAAATCTTGAATAATATGTTTCATGCTAGAATTTTCCCTTTTTAACTTCTCATTTTGTTTATAAGTCTTCACCTATTTGCTCTACATTAGTTCATAAGCTATGCAGATATCTTTCTTTTTAAATTCTGAGTCACTATCATCACTATCGCTATCAGAATTAGAGTTTAATATTGAAAATATGTACCTTCATCGTCAGTTTCTTCACTGGTTGCTACTAAACAAGCAACTAGACTTTCTTTATATAAAGTAACCAAGGTAGCATGATGATTCACAATTTCTTCTTCGTTACCATACTCACTTTCAAATTCATTTTCACTCAAAGTGCTAGTGTAAGACTTACCTTTTCTCGTTTTAAGAGTGATAGCACATTCTATTTACACATGCTCGAAACCTTAACAATGATAATGTCTTATCTTCTTTACCTTCTTTCACCCTTTTGAACTTTTGCTCGCTGTTTGAAGTTATTGTTGGATCTCATCCACCATTTTACCTGAACTCAGGTCTTTCTTTTTTCACCTTCTTCAGTCACTTATTGAAATTTCTTAAGCACCAAATCTTCATTTTCATTTAAATTGTCTTTTGAATCATGCACAGGTTTAACAACTTCTACTTGTAACACCAAACCTTTATTCTTCTCGATGTTGTCTATCAACAAGTTCATCTCAAACTTTGTGAGAATTCCAATTACCTTATTTAAAGATAACTCATCAAAGTCATGAGCTTTTTCAATAGCTACAATCTTCAATATAAATCTACGAGGCAATTATCTTAAGGTTTTCTTGACAAGTTTCAAATTTGAGTACTTCTTACTAAGTTGATGTGCTTGATTGGCGATATCACAAAGTCGCTTGTGAAAGTCACCAATAGTTTCTTTTTCCTCCATCTTAAGTCTTCAAATCTAGTAGCCAACATTTGAATTTTTTATACTATCACCAATTTTGATCCCTCTTATATGGATTGTAATGTATCCGAAGCTTCTTTCACTAATTCACAAGCTGATATCATACCAAAACATTCGTCATCTACAACACTGAAATTTGCATGCATTGCATGAGAGTTACCAAGCACTTGCTCTTCTTCAGCCTTAGTCCATTCAGACGAATCTTTAGGTACTAATTCATTCTTTCATCAGCCGTCATAAGATAAGTCCAGTCTTTCAGCACATAAGTCCAGGCTTTAGTCTCTTGTGCTTGAATAAACACTTTCATTCTCGATTTTCAAGCAAAATAGTTGGATCTATCTAGTAAAGGTGGTCTAGGAATCGTCGCTCCTTCTTTAGTAGCCATGAGTGCAAAACATTGATCCACACTAACTTGAAAGTGAATCAGACTCTAATACTAAACCCAAGGTCGAAGTTGTGTTCTGCAAAATTCTTGTTTTATCGTGATTGCTTCAAACTGAAATTTACAGTTACTTATCATAAAGTAACTGGGTTAGCAATTGTGATTTTCAATAATCTAATCTCAAGTAGAATAATTAAGTGCGTAACAAATAAATCAACGCCAAAAATTTGTTAACGTAGTTTGGTACACACAACCTACGTCTGTGGGGCTCTCACACAGATTAATCAACTTTTACTAAAGTACAATAGGCTTATGCAAAGCTATTACGAAGCCGACACCTCTCACTCCTTGATAACATCCACTCATACTCATTCTTGAAAGTTATCTCACACTCAATAGCATGATCATCTCATGTTAACCTCAACAGAGGATTTTGAAACAACGAATGATAACAAAGATAAAAACATCTCAAGTGATTAAATCAAGAATGACATAAACAAAAAGACACTTGAGTCAAAGAACACTTCGCTATGTGTACAACCACATTAAACCATAATCTTAAGGAGTCATCCAACAAAAATCTGCTATGAAACTTTTTGGTTGATCACCAAAAATCTCATGTTAATATGCTATAAGTTTGTCCTTGTTTAGAACTCAATTTCTTTTTGGATATCTTCTTTCCACAAAGATCTTAATTTCTAAAACTTTACATGTTTCAAGATAATAGAATCTTATATCAAGTGAATTTCCTATCACAAAGGATATATTAAATATATCAAAATACAAATAATGCCGAAAAAAATCTTAACTAATCAAATTACTTCATCTGCACACCACCCAATATTGCTATGTACATAACCTTAATTACCAGTTACCAGATTTTCTTTGTTATAATTAAACGCTTGGCTTTAAGTTTGTTAAGGCTGGCTACTGGCCATGCTTTGAGTTACCAACATGAGAATGCATACTGAAGATACTTAAAGAGTTGGTGAAAATGAAAATGATAAATGATGATGTTTATTGACTGATCATATGAATATTTATAGGTGTCAAATGTAATAATTTTGACAGCAGAAAAAGTCTTGAGATATGAATAGCTGTTGTAAATTCAATTACTAATTTAATGGCTTAATGTAGCCCTGATCGAGACAGAATAATTCACAAATTGACTTTCCTTATTAGAAATATTGGAATGTAAAACGGCTTGAATAAAGCATGTAAATCAAAGACATGGAATGATTGGGAAAAAATACATGTGAATTCAGTTACGGTGTGTGGTATGTGGGAGATTGAACGACAAACAAGCAGTTAAAGCAGGCAATTATTGATCATGTTTTTCTTCTTTATGAAATTTTGTCAATACTATTTGTCCTTATTGAATATAGGTTTGGATTTAATTTGAGTTGAATAAATTCAAGCTCGGTTGTTCCTAATAGAAAAAAGGTTTAGATCTGGATTGTGGAGCGTTTATCCAAAATCAGCCAAAGCCGCAGTAAGGAAGGGGAAAGCTAGGGAAGAGGATATCGACAGGTCATTGATACAGCCTAACACGAATTTATAGAAGGGAAGTTTTGTTGCCAAAACCACAATTAATGAGTAAAGAAACATGAATTTGTGAATAAAAGGACACCGTCAATAAGCAGCTCGCCTACATATGCTCCTTTATTAACCCGATAATTCAGAAGAACGAGCAAGGTATCAGTTTTTGCATTCATATGATCTCAGTCAGTTTCACACATGCGTCAATTATGCTGTGCCCCAAAAATTTTAATGAGATAATCCTTAATTGTACTGATTCAATTAAATTGTTGGTACAATCACCTTTCTATAAGAGCCAATTTAACCATTATAAGTAACCACAAATATCAAATTAAAAATCTTGTATTTATCGTTAGAAATGGTCTAAACGAAGAAGCTTCTCTCAAATTAAAAATTTTATATTTATAAATCTCATATCAACTTCAACGAAAATTCATTTTCTCGAGCCCAAAAAACTGTGAAGCTCAAAACCTACGCTTCACTCATCGTTTTCTACACGATGGGTGAAGCCCAAGGCAAATATCACTCAAAATCTTCTCTCACAGAAACCCCTTCTGGAATCTGTTCTGCACCCATTTTTTGGAAGGATTACATACATCTTTATCGATCGATTTAATGATTGGGAAGTAAGTCAACTATTCAGTGTCTGAATTCTTTGAAAACCTGCAGTTGATACCCCATTGAACCATCGTGGAACAAACGATGACGATACTTATGAGCTACCCCTAATAGCTATTCAACTTGGTCCACCAGTGGACTTGATAGCCTGAGTCTTCAAGCTGAGCAACCTGTTATAGTTGGTGCTTTGGGAAAGCTGGTCCACGGTCTATGAAGTTTGTTGTGTTGATCTACAATAAAATTGTGTATAACGCAACCGAATTTAGAGGAGAAGAAAATGACTATTTTGGAGGATGATGCAGAATTCCTAGAATTTTCAATCTCAAGATTACTATAATCTCATGTGAAACCAATCTGATAAAACTTATCAGCAATCAAAATTATCGTGTATCGATTATTAGTCATAATTAGCAACTATCAAGCATTTGGAGAAACTTAACTGAAGAGGAAGGCCATGGCTGTCCCATTAGATCTTATAGGCATCTACTATATGAAGAAATATATCACAATTCTTCTGTTTCTCCATCTTTTGTAATCAAAGAGCCTACATCTACAAAAAGTAGATAACGTTTCCTTAGAAACTGCATCTTTTGGGTCGGTGCTGCTTACCCCTTGTAATGTCGAGCTCCATTTCAATCTAATGAAGGAACTCAGCAGTGTAGCAATAGCTGTGATCAAAACATGCCAAATTTAAAGGCTCTAGTAATTGAGTAGGACTAGAAAGAGTCGTATGTTGTTTTACGTCCACGATAACAATTTCATCTCAGGTTTTGCTATTTCTCTCCCATTAAATTTCAATAGGCGTTGTCTTATTTCCGCCTCACCAACTCACTTACCTTCTAGGTTGATCCACAAATTTTTAAATTGGAATACAAACAAAACAAGATCACTTTCATATTTAAAGAAGAAAACAAAAGTGCAAGGATCAAGATGACCTTTGCGCTTAATCCTAACTGATTTTCTTGCCACTAAATCGCTAAATTTGTTCAAGAAATAAGGAATGAACTTCAGAGAAAAAAAAGTGTCTTTCCTCTAAAGAAACTAGACAGAGAAGAAAACAAACAGAGTGAACATCTCAAACTAAGATAAGTTCGACAGAGAGACCTCTTGGCCCCAGAAATAGAATGCTAATAAGTGAAATGAAGCTTCACAAATCAATCCTTATTCAGTTCCTTATTTTCATATCCCCAACAGAGCAAATTCTAATATCTGTTCTCGCATTAACAAATAAACTACAATCTCTATTGATGACAACCATAACAACGAATGAAAAAGAAGTAAAACAAGGTGTTCAATTAGATGAATCAACTTGCTTGCTATCGCAGTCATAAAACAAAAAAAAAAGGAACTTGCTTGCTATTGCTCCCCAATATTTCAAGCAACCACATTCCGCTATCTACCAATCGAAACAACCAAGCATTGCAATTAGACCCAGTTCTTGGAAAATTTGAAGCTTACTTAAAGAAAACATGCACTAAAAGCAATTTGAGTTTACATCATCAAATCAAGTACCCATCTATTAATCCTTTTCATTTCTTTTCTACAACTAGAAGTTGTCCTGCTAAAAATTGATACTATAAAAATCAGTTCAAACCTCAATACGCTGAAGTCATAAAATTGCATTAAAAATTTACAACTCTTCTTCTTAGAATCCAAGCAACAATATGTAAAAGCACGATAATCCAAAAGCAACAGTAAACTTCCCGATTTAAAGTCAGCAGCTCAAGTCGGAGCGAAGTCCAACTCACGCTGCTCCTTCTGCTTCAAATACTGATTCAAAATGGTAAGCCTAGCCGTCTCGAATGCAAAGTACCCCAATGCAGAGAAGCAAGCACTATGAACAACTCTTGGACCCATTCCCCTGGTAAACCCCACCCATCCCTCTTCCTTCAAAATTTGCTTTACAGTCGACGAAACACCACCATACATTACAGCTGCCACCTTATCCATCACCTCCTTGTTCGCTTGAGTCATCAATCTCGTCTTAACCACATCAAGAGGCGTGGTTATTGACGCCGAAATTGCCCCAGCCAATGCCCCACAGCAAACACTCTCAATCGGATCCAAATGGCCCTTGTTAGTTCTACTCAAAACTGCAGCCTTTAAATACTCAAACGAGGAATAACTCAACACACCAGCAGGCAAATTCCTCAAAAGAGTAGCAGAATACCCTGCATAAAGTCCCAAGATTCCATCTTTCTCCAATATCTTCAACAAAACCTCCCATGATCTTCCCTTAGCTCCAGCTTGCATACGCTGCGTGATCAATTCCTTTGGCACCATTATCGCGGATGACACGACATTCCCCATTGCACCAGCAGTTGGCGGTATAAGCATAGATGGGTACTTCTCAAATTTGGACAAAATCGATTTCCCAAACTCACAAGTCCCAAAATACACAGCTGAAGACGCAGTTGAACCCACAATCACCGCAGACACGCCCCTATAAAACCCACCAATACCTCTCTCTTGAAAGGTCTTGACTATAGCATCCAAAGTGCTGGTATACATCTGAGACGCACCTTTTGTTTGCAATTTGGTTTTGATGGTGTCTAGAGGATGAAGACAAAAATAAGTAAAAGCACCGGCAAAAGCGCCGCCACCTGCTCCGATTAGTGCTCGCTCGAAGACCGAGAGGTTCTTCAGAAGGGATTGTACTTTGGGGCTGTTTTGTGAGGTGGGTCTGAGCCATTGTGGCGATTTGGGTGGATTTAAGGACGGAGAAATGGATGCAAAAGGGAGACATACGGTGGTAGTTGTGAAGCGTATGGAAGTCTTCGGAAGGGACAAGAGAGAGGAGAAATTAGTGAAGTCGGTGGGGGATGATGGGTAGTGGAGATTATAGGAGTCCGAAGATGGGAGGCCCATAGATGCGCTGAGATTTGCCTCCATTCTGCTTCTTCTCCTATCTCTCTGCCACACTTCTCATTCGTTGAGGACGATTCCCCTCGGGTGATGAGACCTCTAGGTTGACGTTTGGATTCCTTAAACGACGCCGCTCCTAGTTAAATAAAGGTTCTCCGGTAGCCATTGTTTGTACCTGATCTAATTAGCCTCTTGAATTTCCATACTTTATTGAAAAAGAATTATCAATATATAATATTGTTTGATTAAAAAAAATACTTTTAGCTTATCTCTTTTTTCTGATATTGAAGTAAACGAGGAACGGAGGAGAAAAGGAGATTGAAATGGAATTTGATATGATAAATTAAAGTGATTAAACCATTCATATGCTACAACGATACATCATCAACAATAACCAATATGAATTCAACTGAAACGCGAAACCCAGAAAGATATATAACAATACCCTTTAGCTGTTAATTTATCTAATAATTATTTTTATAATTTTTGTGCTAATTCTAATGTTAAATTCAGATTTAGTTTAAATAATCTTAATTTTAATAAAAAGGGACAAAAATAAGTCATGATTTTAAGCTGTATAAGTATTGCAGTTTGTAAAATATTTTGTATTTATTATTTATTTATTTTAGATTTAGATCATTAAATAATGTAATTAAGTATTTTTCAGTAAGAGTACTGTAACAATTAGAATATTCTTTCTACCACAATACCGCGAAACTACTTGTCTCTTATTATGCAAGTAATAACAATAAATTTTATTTTTACATAAAGCCAAATGACATTTTGGACAGTATTAATATTTGAAGGGTAAAAAATGATTAATTTAATATTGATTTGTTAGTTTTTAATTGAATTCTAATTATTTTATTATTAATTCAATATTTATTAAAAGTGAGTAAATGAATAAAATGAAAATAGATCTTAACATCTTATCTTGTTTTTAATAAATAACAAAATTTTAAATTTTAATTAAAAATTAATACTACTCTAAAATTTTTGTTAATGCAACTTAAACCATTGTGATACTTGTTTGAGGCTATTCTTTTTCTTCATCCTCCTAATTCAACTGTTGTAATGCTATTCCCCGTATTCGGATCAAGTATTATGTGCAAATTTGTTACCATTTGTTTGTGATGCTGAGATAGATCATTGATCAGGTAATTCACATCCGTCCTTTCAATCATTTTAATTTTCTTCTTACTATCTCCTTTTTTCATTTGCATGTGTATTGCGCGTTTGTGTACAGTCTATAATTGTGATGTTTTCAAGGTACGAAGAATTCTAAAGTTTGATTGATAGATTATGTTTCCTGGGTTCCTTTCTTATGAGTTTCTTTCTTTCTTATGTTTCCCCTCTTTTGGTTAGGAAATTTATTTCTAGATTATTTGCAAGTATTTTTGAACCCTCTCCATTCCAAAACCCTCATTTTTCCTTTTGAATAGTTTTGAATATTTTTGTTATTCTTCCATTTCTTTTTAAACTATCTAGCATTGCGTTTTAACTATTTGCAGATACTCAGATACAAATTAGTCTTTGTCATTAGCCATCAGTCAGTTGTAAAGTACACTAAGAAGTGGCAATCTAGATTTTGATTTACTTGCAGTCACTTGTACTTATGATTTTCACATGTGTTTATTGTGGTGTTCATTTTAAGATTTAATATTAATCATGTTTCTTTTCTCAAGTTTAGATTTGTTTAGGAATTTGATAAACCTGTCTTTTATAGATTATGTTAGGAATTAGGATAGAAGTAATGGCTTTAACTTCGAATGATAGAGCAAGGGCTAGTCCTTCAACGAGTTTTGGATCTAAGAGAAGAAAAGATGTTAATAGCTTATCGAAAAGTTTTTAAAACATCGAGATCCTTACAGGGAAGTTATTGAAATTACTAGAGATTTTAACAAATATAAGATTCATATAATGTGATTCAAAGAAAAAAAGTGGATGAAGGCTAACGTGAAAGAGATTAATGGAATCAATGTTAATATTCAAAGTGTTCAAGGCAACAGAATAAAGTAGGTATCTTGCTTACTAAAAAACTCATGCATCATATTGTGAGAGTAAAGAGATCTAAAGATAACATTTTGTCCTTAAAGATTGTAGTGAAAGGTGCTGTTTTTAATATGGTGTGTGCTTATGCACCTTAAGTACGGCTAAACGAACAACTTAAATGTCAATTCTAGGAAGATTTAGATGAAGTGATTCAACAGATTTCTTCTGACAAGAAAGTTATTTTAGGAGGAGATTTTAATAATCATACAAAAACAATCTTGAACGAATATTCATGGGCTTATGAGGGTGTTAGGTATGGAGATAGGAATGATAATGTGGTTGCTTTGTTAGACTTCACAATAGCATTTAAGTTAATGGTAGCTAACTCATTTTCCAAGAAAACGAGGAGGCATTTAGTAACTTTTAAAAGCAAAATTGTGAAGAATCAAATTAACTACTTCCTAGTAAAGTAGAGAGATTGACCTAGTTGTAAGGACTGTAACATGATGCCTAACACTTCTTGCAACTCAGCATAGATTGTTAGTTACGGATCTTATAACTAAAGGTTGGAGAAAGAAGAGAAGTCCTTGGAGGTATACCATAGTTAAATGGTGAAATCTAAAAAGGGCTATGGTATAACAACTTAAGGGTAGAATAAGATATAGAGAACAATGGAAATTGGAAGAAGATGCTAACCAAATGTGGGAGAGAGTAGTAAATCTTTTAAAGAATGCTATAAAGAGATCTTGGGTATTTTTAAAGGGTCTATGGGTAGTAAGATGGAGTCTTGGTGGTAGAATTAAGATGTATAAGAAAAGGTTAAAATTAAGAATATTGCTTATAAAGCTCTATTAGATAGCACCATGGGAATAGAAAGGGTAGTTAATAGAGAATTATAAACTTGTAAACAAAGAGAGGAAGAAGATAGTCTCAGAAGCTAAAAGCAAAGCTTACTAGAAAATATACCAATGATTAAAAACTAAGGATGGAGAAAATGATATATTTAAGTTGACAAGAGTTAGGGAATGGAAAGTGAGACACCTAGATCAAGTTTGTTTTATAAAAGATGAAGTAAGGTGGATGCTAATAACTGAAAATGACATTAAGAGAAAAAAATACTTCTGTAGCCTTTTTGATGAAGATGTAGATGACATCTCTTTATATGATTTTAACAAGTTTTAAAGATATCATAACTTTACTTTTTATGACAGATCACAAGGGAAAAAAATAAAAGAGCTTTAAAGGAGATGAAGAGTAAAAGGGTAGTAAGGCTTGATTAGATACTAGTAGAGGTGTAAAAAAGCCTAGGCAAAGATGGTTTTACTTGACTAGCCAAGCTTTATAATGTGATCCTTAAATTCGGCAAACTGCCAGATAAATGGAGACTTTGTATGTTAATTATTCTACATAAGAACAAAGAGCACATTTAAAGTTATACAACTATAGAGACATCAAACTACTTTGTCACACTATGAAATTATAGGAGAATCAATTTAGTTTCATGTCAGGAAGGTCTTGGATAAAAGTTATACATCTCATAGAAGATTAATGGAATATGAAAGAGAAAGGCAGTATAACTTACATATGATTTTTATTGACTTAAAGAAGACTTATGACAGAGCACCTAAGGAAATCATATGGAAGTATTTAGAAGTTAATAGAGTTCATGTGACCTATATACGAGTTATTAGGGATATATATAATGGCATAAAGACAATAGTAAGGACGATATAAGGAGATACAAAGCATTTTTCTATCAATATCGAGCTACAATAGAGCTTCTCGTTGAGCCCCTTTCTATTTGCTTTAATGATGGATGTGCTCACCAAGAATATCTAAAAGGATGTGCTTTTTTTGTGTTGTTTATTGATGATATTATTTTAGTGGATGAGACAAAAGAAGGTATTAATGGCAAGCAAGAACTTTGTAGGAATACGCTAGAGTCGAAGGCCTTTAAATTAAGTAGAGCAAAGATTAAGTACTTAGAGTATAACTTTTCAGGCCATAAGGTGGCTTTCCGATACAGATGTAAAGATTGGTTCATAAGTTATTTTACATAAATAGAGTTTGAAGTATCTAAGATTTATCATTCAAAGTAATTGAGAGATATATAAAGATATAGTTCACAGTATCATATCAAATTGACTTAAACAAAGGAGTACATTGGGAGTTTTAAGTGAAAAGAAGATACCACTTAAGCTCAAAGGTCAATTTTATCATGTAGCGATTAGGCCTATCATACTTTATGTAATAAAGTGTAAAGTCATAAGTTAATGGTGACATAGATAAGGATGTTTTAGTGGATGAGCAACCTTACTAGAAAATATAAGTTTATGAATGTAATGGTAAAAAGCAAATTAAAGGTGGCTAATATTGATACAAAATTAATGGAGACAAGGTTTAGGTAGTTCAAAGATATTAAGAGGAGACGTTTTAACGCTCTCGTGAGAAAATTGTTCTTAAGGACTATAAGAGAAAAAGATGAATGCCTAAGAAGCACTAGAGGGAGGCAATCATGAATAATATGACTTTGTTAAAATTTACTCAGGATGTAACTCTCAATAACAAACTTTGGTGTACTAAGATACGGGTAAAAGATCTCATATATAAAACTCTTGCTCTTTCTCATAGGTCTCTTAAATCTTTTCTTTTGAGTCTTATGTCTTGTATTTAGCCTAAAACATTTGATGTCTAGTATTTACCTCATAGTTATTCAACCTAAACATTTCCTTACCTACCCTAAAAATTCTTGAAATGACTTATTTGTTTTATTTATTTATTTATTTTCTTTCTTATTCGTGTATTTATTTACTTATTTTATCTGATATTTTTATTCCTTACATTGTTTTATATTTATTGGATTATTTATTTTATTACTTATTTTATATTTTTATTTGTACGTATTTATTTATCTTTGAAAATTGTATTCATTATTCTTATTATTATCATCACCATCTGTTATTATTTTGTTGTTGTTGTTGCTGTTGTTGTTGTCGTTATTGCTATTATTGTTATTTGCTACTCCTGTTGTTATTATTACCATTATTTTTAATATTTTTCTTTACTTCTGATTTATTTATTTATTTACCTCATTATATCTTTATTGTTTAATTATTTTATATTTTATTTGTAAGTATTTATTTATTTGTATTATATTATTTTTATGTCTTTTTTATTTTTATTCATTATTGTTTTTATTATTTTAATATGTATCTTCTATTCTTCTTTATCTCTATTTTATTTTATTTTATATTTTATGTTTTATTTTATTATAAATGTTATATATATATATATTTATTTATTTATTATTTTTATTCTTAATTTTTTTAGATTTATTAAAAATAGTCTCTTCATTAATTAGGTATAAAATTATATACTTTTGAATATCTTCAAATATCGTATTTTTGTGAGAAATTTACTGAGATATTGTTGTTTTTTATGTTGTTTAACTTAAACCATTGTCTTCAAATCCCCTCTTATCCCCTGTTAATTAGTTTTAGTGTGATAAAAATCAATTTTATTACAACTTTAACCTCAAATTAAAATATACGAAAATAAAACTTGTTAAATCACTAAAAAAATTTTAGTCTACGCATTTGATTTCGATTATCCACGTGTTCTCTTCTATACAGCACACCTGTTCAGTTCCGTTTGACCAAGTTGAGACAAAGCACAACCACACCCACAATCTCGAGTTGGGTTCTCTCGCTCTTCTTTTTGAAATCGTCTAATTTTTAGCGTTTTTGTAATTTCTTGTTTCTTTACTTCAACTGGTTTGCATGGACATGTGAGCGCTCCTGCTCCTTACAGTCAAGGCGAGAGATTTTTTTTCACTATTTTTCCCTCTTTATTTTTTATCAACCTTTTAATCTGTAGGTTTGCGTATGAGGTTTAAATGTAGGTTTGCGTATGAGGTTTAACTGTTTGATACATGTTGGATATTTTAATTGTTTATGTTTGCTGCTGCCAATTGGGCAAATATTTTGTTGCACGAATGTCATCAAATGGGAATTCTTCACCAAGTACAAAGTCCATGTTTACCTAGCTCATTAAGTTTCAAACTTTTTAACTAATTACTCAAGCAGGTTGCTTCGACAAAAACAAGTATTTTGACCATCATCCTTCAATTGGTTATAATTCTGGGAATGTCATGCCAATTGATGTTTTCTTGAGCCAATTTCTCTTACAAGTCAGAAAGTTGGCCTATGACTTCATTTGCAGTGTTCAACTTCCGATTGTAGCATTCAGTTTGACCTTGATTGATGTTTGAAAATCTTAATGCTGATGAATGTTGAAGGTATAATTTCCTTATTGAACGACTATTTATTTTGGCAGAGCTAAATCCTAATTGAAGTTTGGATTTGGAATTTGACTTGCAGGAACAGTAACATCACTTGTCTTTAGTTTGGCTTCATCCCTTTAGCGGACTGAGAGGAAGTTTGAATATCTCTGAAAAAAGATCACATAGATGGCTGCGTAAATTGTTGTGGCTTCTTTATCCTTATGTATAATTATGTGTGCCTGCTAAGTGTCAATTGTGCAAATAAGTTTTATGCTTTGCATACTCTCGCCGTTAATGTAGATGATATTCAAACTTCAATAGAAAGCCTCCATGAACAGCATAGTAGTCAATCAAGTTTGACAAGAGATACCAACATATGATCAAAAGTTGAATTCGATATTTTGTATTGTTTCATGTTTAATGAAGCAGTGTGTCTCTTTTCTTGTTCAAGCTTTTTCTTAATTTTTTATGGGGAGTGGCCTTTGCATATTGTTGATTGAGTTCTTGAGCCTTCAAAATTATGTACATGCCAAAGAGTATAGTCATTCAGAGATAGTAACAGAACTGCTGATCTAAATCATCCAATCTTGTAGTGCTATGGGTGACTTTTTGTCAGCGGTGAGGTGACCAAGGCTTCTTTGAGATTATTATTTATTATGATGATTATCAGTATTATGCTCTGCATCTATAAGTTAAAACTTTTGAATTTTTGTAACGTTCTGTCAAAACTCCATAAGTTGATGAATTCGGTTACACTGCACTCTAAAATGAAGGCTTATGCTAAAGCAGCACTATAATAAATGCTAAGAAAGTGTCGATGATGAATGTCAAATTTTCTTTCCTTTTTTTTTCTCTCCCTATATTGGTCCATGGTTTTATTCTTTTGTTTTTTCTTCAGCTATTGAAGGTATTGCCAAAATCTATTGATGAATTTGTGGTTTGGTTATGTGAAGATTGTGAATCAAAACATGTACAAACATCCTCTCTTGAGTCTTGAGAGACCTAGTCCCCTAGCGCTTAGAGAAAATTTTGTTGAGAGTTTCGAAAATGTCCAGCTGAATATGGCCAAACCTTCCAAAAGATTTGAAAGAAAATTTAAGAGGATGAGGGTCAGTAATCAATGCTTGGTTACAAGCATTGATTACAAGCATCTTATGTCAACTTGTTGAAGAGCATTGCTCTGAAAGTGGGGACACAGGTTACAAGCTTGGGCAAGAAAATAAGGATCTTGGAACATACAATAGATTGGGTTATTATCCCTTCGGTAAAGCTGTTGAATCTCATCAAACCAAAGAGTGACGAGTATAAGGAACATCTGCAGACTTGTACAACTTAGTGGCCCTGTTTGACAATCAGCTGGTCAGCTGGTTGCATTAGCTGTTAGCTGACAGCTAATTTGACCAGCGGATTGTATTAACTGTTTGATAGAGATGTTTGGTAAAATTAATTGTTTGGTATTAACTGTTGATGTGTAAAATGACTTACAAGGGCATAGTTTTTTAAAAAAATTATAAGGACATGAATTTGTCACCCGTGCATAAGTGTAGGCTTTTTATTTTTTATTTTTACCTTTTTATTTTAATTATAATTATACTAATATTACTTTAATAAAAAATTAAATTAAATTTTAAATTTAATTATTAATTTAATAAAATTTAATTATTACTTTAATATAAATTAAATTAAATTATAATTATAATTATAATTATGTTATTATTAATTTTATAAAAAAAATTAAAATTAAAAAAAAGAAAGCGTGAAAAGTTTAGGGCTTGTAGTTAGACATAAATTTGATTTGTAAAAATTAATTAATGTATAGATTTATTTATTTAAGTGGTATAATTGATTTTTCACTTGTTAAAAATGAAAAAACTACTTGAAACGTTGGCTTTTCTAAATTCGGCGATGCCAACTTTCATGTTATTTCCAAACAAGTGTTTCACATGGTTGAAAAGTCAAACAGTTAAAACACTTGAATAAGCTAAAATATTAGGCTATCCTCCAAACGCGTCCAATATATCGAATAATGAGAGTTTCCATGAAGAGGCTGAATTGCTTCAAACCAAGAAACTGGAACTTTCTAATCGTGACTTAAAACCCTTAGACGTGAATAAGGTTGAATCTCATCGAAGTAAAAGCTGTTAACTGGCTAGTCTCGATGGTTCAAATGCGGGAGAAGAGAGCTATGTCTTTGTGCAGCCTATAAAAGATTTAATTCGGAAGTAAATTATTGCTCTGCAACTGTTGTCGTTTCTTTCATCAATTATAACACTAAATGATAAGTAGTGTTTTAATCAGTCTTCCCGTTTTACGGGGGAGATTTAGTTACCTTCAATGCAAATTTTGGCACTATTGGTAGAGTTCTTGGTCATTTGTCCAATATGACAAGATCTAGAACTTATGAGTCAAATTTACTACCAAAATTGATTTCAAGTGAAGTTGCTTACTGTGACTAATGTGTGGCCTGGAAGTTTCGTCAAGTTGGAGCCAACTCATGAAAGTATTGCCCTTTATTTTCTTCCATCCATTGATTCTGGTTTCTTTTACAGATTGATCTTTTGTTGTTACTGAGATGAACAAGCCTTTGATATTCTAGTGAATCTCATGATCTTCGCATATCTTGCCATGAGAACTGTGGTTGCATTGCTTATTTTCACGTCTAAATGTACTGCCAATGAAACATTGGAGTGGGACCTCTTGTTGATTAGGGGCTCCATGCAAAACTTGATCTACTTGTGCGGAGTGTTTAGTAGAAAGCAACCTCCACCTGCAGAAGCTGATGGAGATAACGGAAAAAACCATAGCCTACGTAGGTGCAGTCCGGTTAGTGGTACTTTGAGCAGTAGCCATGACAGCTGTAGTAAATGATCCCCAACTCGTATAAACTACTATATTAGTCTTAGGTTGTTGTAAACTGATGTACGGAACAAGGCTTATTTTTTCAAAAACATAAAATAATTCATTAATTAGGCGTGTTCTGAATAAATTATCATGTTTTTATTTTATTTTTTTCCTGGAGTCTTTCCTTACCCGCTGAATCGTTGATCATTCCCACAGACCGACGTAGAGGATACTTCGACACGACTGTGCTGTATTTTGATGAGGACCACAAGATGGCAAGAGAAATCGCAGTATTTTATACTTATGGAAAGTATCCGAGTTTAATTTGACATGCTGTCTTGTGATACAAATTGAACGGCTTTCCCATTGTGTTAGACTGACGTAATTGGTGCGTAATTGTACTAATTTAAGTATTAACAAAGATGATGAAGCCAACTCATATCTAACTTTTTCTTTCTCTTTTATTGACTTATTAATTAGGCAACCTAATTATTCTTATATATTATAGTATGGCAATTTGATATTCATGGGCTATTTTTTCTTCCTTCACGTTGTTTTTATTTAACCTGCTCCATGCGGCTACGCCAATAACGTGCCGACTGATATAAAAGTAAAAAGATTAAACGTAGTGATTAATTATAATATAAATTTGTTTTTGACTTTCCTGCCCCAAAATAAAAAATGATTTACAGCACCAAAGATGGTTGTTTGTCTTCTAGAGAAGTAGTCCCGACAAATTCAACAGGGAGGCATTTTTGTCACAATGATTTAAACAATAGGAAGTATGTACAGGAAATGAAGAAGTTAAGCTAATCAAATATTTTAAAAATTAGATCGAAAGTTAAACCCATAAAATAAAATAAGAGATTTAAATTTTTAAAGATTTAACTGATATTAAATAGTTTTTAAATTGAGTAAAGATGAAATAAAATTAAAATTTTAAAATGTGGTTGAATGATTCAATTATCAAACAAACAAAAATCTTCCCAAATTTCTTTGACAAGTTGAGATTCAAACAAAAATTTGAACATTCTCAGCATTGAAGCACTGCATTGTGACCTAGATTCATTAATAGCAGTCCTAAACCATTTAATTTTGGGATGCAATTTCTGTGGCACTCCTTAGTCCTTCGTGATCAAAGTTAGATTGAGCACAAGCGCAAAGATCCTGATGAGAATGTTATGGTCCCAATCCTAAAGTAAGGCTATAAGAAAAAGGCGTGAAGGGGCATCATTGTTGAACTGAAATTGCAAATTAGCTTGTTAATCAGTCGGTTCAAAAGCTTGGAAAAACCTGAAATTGTTTAACATTATATACAACAATGTTATAAAAAGAGCGCATTTGGGCGTTTTGTTAAATCCAGAAAGCTGAATGATGTTATGAGCATTGAAAGTTTGAATGCACTAGGAATGCAACTAAGGACAGGGAAAAGAAGCATACAAATGAAATCACACTGACAAAAATTGGTACACAACATGTGGATAATTAAGCAGGAAATGCGCTTTCAAATGGCCCACCAGAACGATAAATACAAGAAGAAAAGGCTCTAAGCTCTAGCCATTAAAAAACGTCCAACTAGCTAAACAAGTATCCAGATTCCAACTCTAACCCAATTCCCCCACCCACCCTTTTTCTAACATTCCTGACCAATGGGTGAAATTACATGAGCAAAAGCAATGGCAAAACACAAAATCCTTATCTTTAATAATCTCTAATCTCTTCCTAAAAGTCAAATATGTTATTGAAATTGCTGAAAAGATCCATAGATGAATTTGGTGAAATTATATGTGGCGAAAAGAAGTTTGTTGAAGGACTAGGCATGAAGCTACCCTCTATGAAGTTCCTGTTACCATGGAGAGCTGGACTCAAATCATGGAAGAAGCTAAGGAAATTCGGATCAGGAGTCGCTGGAGAGAAGAAGTTCGGCGGTATCGGCGGCAGCGAAGCCGGGCCCGGCGACAAAATCCCCGGAAACAAACTTGACCTCTCAATAACCTGACTCAACTCTACACCTTCCACAAACCCTACATCCGTAGTTTGCTGCTTCTTTTCTTTCGGAGACTTCGCCTTCTCTATTGTAGCGTACCTCGCCGCCGGAGATATTGCTCCGCCATCATCGTTAAAGGGGTTGCTTGTGGTGGTGAAGGAAGATGAAGAAGCAGCCGTCGAATTGGAGCCGGTGAGGCGTTGGACAAGGGTCATGAACTCACTAGGGTTGGTGTGGATCACCTTCGGCGACACCGTGTAGATGATAACAGGCTGACGTGGCTGAGCCGCGGGCGGCTGTTGAGGATGTGGCTCTGACGGGTGTGGTGGTGCCACGGGTGGTTTCTTGATCTTGTAAGAATCTTTACGGACTTTTAAAGCAGGTGGTCTCGGACCCTGAAGTTCTTTCTTGGGAGATCTGCTAACTGGGTATTCTTCTGATGGATCCATGGAGAATCTGGAGTCAAAAAGACCAAGAGGGAAGAGAGACGAGAGATACACAGAAACTGTTGCGGTGGTGATGCGGAAGATGATAGAAGCATGCTTGTTGGTATTATCAATTTTTCTGGGGGAGAAGAGGAAGCTGAAGTATTTAAAGAAGACAAGTCAATGGAGACTTTTTCTACAATACAATACAATGATAAGTAAAGATTGGCTGGTCGTTAAATTAGTATAATAATAATAATATGTAAGAGGTAGCCGGTCTCGTGGTTTGAACTCGTCTATGGTGCCACGTTGGATCAATTTTGTTAGTAAGTTAATGACCAATACATGTGCTGGTCACGGCTTAAAGCTTAAATCTGGATCAAGTGGTCACTGACTGGAAGCCTTGGCCTTCTGTTTTGAGAAGTAGGGATTAGGGAACGCCGTCTTCTTTTCGGGTTGGTGGGTTAGTAACACATCCTCCGTTTCATTTTTTCTCTAATAAACCTGTTCCACTAAGTGGAAGAAAACATGTAGAGGAGAGTTGGCACAGGAGAAATGGACCAGAAGATCTCCTCTGGAAATAATCGTTGAGGAATTCCAAAGTGTGTGGTGGAGAAACCAATTCACTGCTAATAATTGGATTACCCATTTGCACTTGCCTCGTCCAATGATAACATAAACCAATGTTTTTTTCAACTTATAATTTCCAAGTGAAAATGACACCACCATCACCATGCTAGAGTTGCAGCAAAAGTGGTAAGGTTTTATGATTTGAATCTCAACATTATTGAATAACCACGTCGCCATATACAAAATTTTTACAACTTTCAAAAATCCTGTCCCTGATGTGGAGGAGGGAGTGCAACTGTAAGCCTTTTGAGCTTTGATGTTAGAATTTTGTCCAAGACGAAATATAATCCATCATAATTCCTTCAGCTTGTATCCTCAGTTTTAAGTGGGCTTCAAAATTGGTTGGGTCCATATAGTTTAAGGAACAATTTAACCCGTGAGACAAATAGGCTAAGTCAGAAGCGGCGACAAAAACACCCAAACTTGACCAACCAACTTCAACTTGACATGAATTTATGGTTCAACCAACTCCATTTCCGTGTTTACTTGTACATGACATGAACTCAAAAGACCAGTCAAACCACAAGAAGGAAAACCTAGTCAGTTGGCATTGTTGGGAGTCTTCTGGCTTCTAATTTTATCTTTAGGGGGCTATCTATATACTCTGTCTAATATATATTTCTTCTCTGGGTTAGTTGTTGACAGATTCCTAAACAAAATAACAATAATAAAATAAAAGGCTGCAAAGAAAGTGTCTCAGCTAATATTTTTACTCAGCTATCAATTTTTCGCCTGGGAAATCAATCTTGTCATTTAAGTTATTACGTGTACCTCTTAACTTATAGAAAGAAAACTGGGATGGACAATTGAGAAGCGGATTTTTTCTGTTTGTAGAATAGGAAGGCAAAGGAAGAATGATAGAAAAGCAGCTCTAGTAAGGAAAGAAAATTAAGACGATATCACATGATAATTATATACATGTGTCTGGGATGAAACTGAGGCTAATCAGTGCTAGAGTTGACTTCTAAGAGTGTGTTAATACTCCTCCCCTTCGTACTCCAGATACAAATGAAAATAATGGCTTGAGTTTGAAGATAATATCTTGAAATTGCCTGGCAAATGTAATTTAGTGAAAAGATCTATCATCTGCAATTATTATGAGATGGGAACAAGTTGTATCAATGTTGTGAATATCTTACTGAACTTGGTATCGGATTGGGTTATCGTACGGTACTTTATTGATACTGGTCAATACCATGTATCGTTTCGGATAATTTTTTAAATTTATGAAATAGTCCCTAAATATTTTTTAAAAATTGCAAAATAATCAATTGTTATATTGTATAGTTGTAATGTATACTTTATACATCAACTCTATCTTCAAAAATCATAATGATAAAAAATAATTACAATTAATATGAAATAACAATAATTTTTAAATATTTCACATATAAAGAATAACCACAATTAATATGAAAAAGAAGACAATCACCATCATACAAATATAAAATTAAGAATGATACAAAATATTTAAAATATTACAATAATACAGTTTCATCATATAATAAATAATAATTATATCAAAACATCCAATAAAAAGAACAAATATTATTAACTCTCAAACTATTACAATTTACAACAAGAGTTCATGATGAGGAAACAATCAAGTAGAAGTTAAACCTGAGACAAAAATATTTACCATTACATTACATATATAGAATTTAACATATATATCAAATATAAGTAAAATTAAAAGAAGAGGAAAAATAAAAAAGTAGAATGAAATTCAATCATCTACAAAAGGATGCCTACTATAACTGCATTGACCTCAGTTATTATTTGGTATAAAATCCTCATCATTGAGAGGAGCTTCATCATCATTATCATTCAAATTTAATGCACCAAGTGACAGGTCAATGCTTTCCCATCCAAAATTATCTTTTAAGTCATTGACATCTATCAAATTCGATTCTTCAAAAACGCAATATGCCAAAAGATCAATATTATCAATGGAAATTGGATTAGTTGAACTACTTATGCTATTAAGACCCCTAGTAAACAGTAAAATTTAATTATTAGAAAATTATAAGAAATTATATCAAAATTAATAATGATAACAACATATCTTTAACGAAGTTTTAAATTGTAACGAACAAAAACTAAGTCATTCAACCTCTTATGCTCCAATATATTCATTTTCTTGAAGTGGATAAATTCAAATGTGTTCCAGTTTCGTTCATAGCCTGTTACACTAACACATTAATTTAAAATTCGAATTGCAGACCTTTTCAATTCTAGAACACCATTTTCAAATTGGTCCCACCAAAAAATTGTAAGTCGTAATATAACAAAATTAGTGTTATAAACAAAAAAAAGTGATAATTAATTTTCAACAAATAAGAAAAAGGAAACAACTAATTTCTGGAGAAAGTTTTCCTTTTTGTCAAGTAGCAATCAGCATTCTAAAATCCCCATAAGACAACTTATAAAGCTTCATTTGTGAGCTTAAGAGACCTTGTATCGAGTCAATGTCAACGATTGTTGTAATAGTTAAAAGTATTCATCAATTAACTTCAGTTTGCTTAGTAAAATTCAGTTTAAAATAGACACTAGGATTCAAAAATGCCCCAACTGCATACAACAGAGAAGAAAGTTGTCTTTCCCTTCTCTCATTAATAATTGAAAGATATGGTATGTAGAAAAAAGGCTTATATTTCATATTGGTCTTAATTGCTCCCATCGCTCTCTCCATGGCATCAAAAAAAAGCCATTGTTGGTTTTTTTTCCATTATTGCGTAGGCGAAGCACCCTTACCAAAGGCTCATAAAATCAGATAACAAATTGGCATTGAGACCAAAATTCTCTATCTTTCAGTATAATTTTACAAACCTCCACTCCAGCATTAGACATAGCATGCTAAGATGCAATTCATTTATCACTTGTAAGCCTTTGTATTAACTCTTTCTTCATCGCAAAATAAGATTAAAGTAACAAGAAATTTGTTATAAATATTGTCACAACAGGACAACACAAATTCCTATCATTGATAAATTCCTTTCTCATTAAATTTAATACTCATGCACGATTATAAATAACCTTGGTCATCTTTTTATCTTTTTGCATAGTCTTATCAATAATAGGAAAGTACTTAGGATCTCCTATATTCTCCATCATTAGGTCAATGCAATATGCAACATAAGGAGTCCAAAAAAAGAATCACAGTTGTTCTTCAACCTTTTCCCTGTTGCTTTATAAACGGAATCATTGTTAATAATAAACTGAACAATGTTTTCTGTCCCTACTTATTCACAACCTCATGAAATATCTCAAACAAAGTCTCAATACTCCTAATAAGGTCAGATGCATCAATAAATTTCAAAAACATTGAGTCATTTGTAAAATAAACCAAAAAATTAATAATAGGCTCATGTCTCCTATTTGTCCAACCATCACGCATGATTAAACATCCATAAGTAGCCCAATTCACTCTTTTTGTTGCCAAATAACTTCTAATTCTAGAAACAGAACAACTAAAAAGTTTACCTCTTAAGTCATTTGTCCCGAACTATAAAAGGTTGTTGCATCCTTAATAGGTTCATAATAATTAGACTGAGAAGTATTGAATGATGAATGTGTATCATACCACCATCTAGCTACTGCCATATCGACATTGTGAATCGCATCTCTTGATTGCATTGCACTACGAATTGAAGGTTGGGCTTCAGGAGTTATTCTTGGTGCAAAAAAACTAGTCATATTTGGGTGTCTCTTCTTGGGTCTGGGATGGATCACTACCACTACCACTACCACTACGACTATCACCTTTAATATTTTCACAATCACAATGGAAACCAACAAACTTCCACTACCAATTTCAAAATTCAACCTTTTCCTTCGATCTCTCTTATGTGGATATTTTTCAATTAATGTTTTCATTTGTCACTTCATACCATAGCTTACTTTTTTATAGGGTTTCACATCTCCTTTAACCACAACTAAATGTTTCTTTAATCGAGTGATTCTTCAACTTTCAAATGCTTGTTACAAAACAAGCAAATAGTATGATTCTTCATATTGGGAACAAATGCAACATGAGCCGAGGCTAGATCATTGTATCTTTCTAAAGTGATTTGATCATGGGTACTTGAACTTCCTTCCATTTATCTGTAAAAATAAATGAATGCGTATATCAAAATAAATAACACATAATTTTATTACACAATATACATGTCCTTCTTATATAGTATAACTCATTTTGTAGGATTACACCATACACAATTCACTTTCATCGAACACAATTCACTATAAGTCAAAAACTAACAATTCAATTATTCAACATATATAATTACACAAAACATACATAAACAATTTTCATTTCCAACAATCACAAAACATACATAAACAATTTCCATTTTCAAATTCCAACAATTTCATTTCTATCATTCTCCAAAATTTTCAATTTAACCATTACAAAACATACATAAATAATTTCCACTTCCAACAATTTTCAACAATTCCATTTCTAACATTTTCAAACAATTGCAATTCAAAGTTTCAAACATCGCAAAATATGAATAAACAATTTCCATTTCAAACAGTCACAAAACATACATAAATAATTTCCATTTCTAACAATTTTCAACAATTTTCATTTCTAACAATCACATTACATACATAAACAATTTTCATTTCCAACAATTTCCATTTCCAACAATCACAAAATATACATAAAATAATTTCCATTTCTAACAATCAGAGAACATACACAAACAACTTCCATTTCCAGCAATTTTTAATAATTTCTAGCAATTTCCATTTGCGTTAATCACAAAACCTACAAAATCACAAAGTATTGAAATATAATTTTGAACTAAAATTACCATAAATAACTTGAATCACATAATTAATTATTAAAATTAAGGTGGCTATATTATGGAACCCTTTTTTTAAATTAGACCTCAAAATGTTTGTTGGATTGTTGCAAACTATATCTTTTTAAGAAAATTAGGTCCAACAATGTAAAAAATTCTAATGTGTATTTAACAATATTAACCAGATGACAATTATCTCACAGGAACACCTTATCTATTTGTATACATTGCTTTTGAGTTTTTTTGATATAAAATTGATGTAGAATCTAACAAGTACAAGTCATACTTAAATGATGTAATCAAGTTAGTTAAGTCAGATAAACCTCACTTATAATTGGTAAAAGTTCAACTTTTGTCAAATGAATTATATGATATATTTGTAAAAAAAAAAAGAATAATAAATTTATTTCATTGATATTTAAGTATAGAGAAATGCTAAAGGAAATTAGTAAGCAAACATTTAGCTTTATAATATCAACCCCTCTGAAAAATTAACAAAACTGATATATAAGAAATGATTTTGCATCTATATGTCTATTAATAAAACTAATAACAATCAACAGTTCAACGCACTTCCACTCCACATTTATAGTCCACTCAAGTTCCACACTTTCATAGTTTCATTCTACATCCACATTTTATATCTATATGTCTATTAACAACTTCAATAAATCAATTTACATTTTTCAATTCCGCACTTTCACAATTCCACTCCACATCCATAGTCCGCATAACAAGCAACACAACAGCAAATTAACAAATTTCATTCCCAATTCACAAAAACACTAACAATTCCATCCACAATTCACAAATACACCAACAATTCCATTAACAATTCACAAAAAATACATAAAGTCATAACATACACCCAATTATTTCTGAAATTCATCAACAATTTTAATGGGTAGAGTCAGGTCAGAAATAGATCCAGATCTATTTCAGATCTAGCATGGAAGGGGAGACTCAAGACTCCTAGAGTGGTGGGTGGGCTAGTGAGGTGTTAGTAGTGGCCTAGTGGCAGGTGGTGTGTGTCAATGGTGGTGGGTAGTGGCAGGTGGTGGGCGTCGAGACTTAAGAGAGATAGTGAGACGTGTGAAAGAGAAATAAAAGATCAGAAGAAGCCAAAGATATAGGGTTTCAGTGGTGGTGGCAAGTGGTGGGTGTCGGTGGTGGTGGGTCGAGACTTGAGAGAGATAGTGAGATGTGAGAGAAAAAAAGGTCAGGTGTGGGAGTGGGATAGGAGGAGGAGGACAATGCGGTGCAACATGCAATGGTGGTGGTCATTCGGTTGGCGACAGTGACGATGAAGAACAAAAGAAGAGAGAGTGAGGGAGAGTCTGTGAGTGAGGTGAGACGGGGTGAGAGTGCGAGATATGAGATGAGAGAAAGAAGGAGTGAAGAACATAGAAGAAATCGTGTGTAAAAAAAATTATTTTTTGCAGATATGCTCCTACATTTTTAAATTTTTCCTATACCGGTAGGTATATAACTAGCATTATGAATACAGTAAGTATCGATCAATACCATATGAAACACACCAATACAGACTAGTATTTACACTCAGTATATATGAGCCCCTACCTTGTACTGTTCTCTGATCGATACAGAACGAAACACAAATCCCTAAGTTGTATAGTGTTATAAAGTATATAGTGACACTTAAGATAATAATCAATTTCCATATGTCTTGTCCATTCAAGGAAGACATTTTAGTAGGCAATTTATATTAACACTATGAATATCACAAAAGAGAGTAATTGCAGAAGAGGAAGGGACACCCATATCTTGAAGTAATCATTGTAACCAAAGGAGCTTAAAGTTAGCGTCAACAAGCACTTAGTATTCTATTTTAATGTTTGAGTGAGAAATAATTGTTTACTTATTATTAAGTTAGGAAATGAGAGGTGTGTCAATAAAGAAGCAATAGTCAGTAGTAGATTGATAATTAGTTAAGTCTCTAGTTAGTCAATCTCAGAGTATGCACGTAAATCTAATAAACATGAACGAGTAAAATGAAACCAACCATGAAATAAAGTTCCTCGAATGTATTGAACTATATGGAGAATAAAAGAGAAGTGAATAGTACAAATTGTAGACATAAATTGACTTAGAATGTGAATAACATGAGCAATATTTGGACGAGCGATAATAAGGTATATAAGGCCCCAACATATACCCAGAAGCGTTATATCATGTCAGGATATATTAAGAAGTGAACATAAAGAATTAAGTGCACCTAAGCATAGTAAGGGATATAATGGTAATTAATTTAAAAGGCAAGGGTAAATTGGTAATTTGTTCATTTGGGCATGGACATGCATAATTGTACTTGAAATATGGATTAGAATGAAATCAAATAATGATATTATATGACAATGTGAGAACTAAAGGAAGAAGAAGGATAAAATATGAAATTTGCCTAAAGTCAACACATGGTCTAATGGGATTGAAGCATGTGTGTAATTCTAGATATTGCATGAAATGGGTATATAAGAGGGAAGAGAGGCATGATGCATTTTGAGGTTTTAATTCCAGACTTTCCTCTTCTCGTTTCCTCTCTATTTCATCTTCTTAATCACATCATTTTGCATGTATAAGGAATTAAGCTAATTCTAAGTGAAAATCAAGGTAAAAGTTGGTGGTTTTTCTCCTCATCTTTATCTTTTCTTGCTTTGCTTATGAAGATTAGGAATTATATGGTTGGAAATGGGATTGAGATGTGTATTTGTGGTGTTTCCAGTTGGTGAATGAAGCAAAGCTAAAGGGGAAGAGAAGGAAAAGCACTAGATGAGCTAGTTGACCAATTTCAAGGTTTGGGACTACGCGTAGTTTAATTTCTATTTTTGTATGTTTGAATGTGTACAAAGATTAATTTAGACATGGAATGGTTGCTAGAATGGTGTCTTAGTGTTATTTTACATAGAATTGGCTGAATATGACAAGAGAGTAAAGTTTAGTGGAATTCTGTCTTAAATTCACTTGAATCAGTCCCATTGTTTTAGCTATAACTCAGTTTACAAACCTCCAAATTGGGTGATTTTAATTTGAGATGAAACTTAAGACATAGAAACTAAAAATATCTAGAACAAATTATAGCTTCATAACATTGAAAATTGAGATTGAAAAGGGTGACCTGATGTTGCCGTTTTTTGGAGCAGCTTGTGATTTTTGGTGTATAACTCATGATTTAGAAGTCCAAATGGCCTTATTTTTTATGCTTTGGAAATTAAAAACATAGAGAAACAAATTTCTAGAAGAACTTAAAGCCTAATTTGAACATTTATCGTGTAAAAATTATAGAAAAAGTGGGGGGTATGAATTTTGGACAGGGGACACGACGAGCAGGAAATCCTCCTTGATATGTGATTTGCTTCTGGACTAATTTATTTGCCCATTTTTAAACCATGCGGTGGGGAGAGATTTCTTCCCCATCATGTGCTCCTTAATTCCACACCATGTTCCTAGCCCAAATTGTACTATTTTGAGTTTTTCACTTCTGATTTTTACCCAATCACTTCCGTTTTTAGATGTTTATGAAACTTTGCAAACACCTAGAAATAAATGAAATATGATTTACTATATATGAATTTGGTGATTAAACATTGAAATTTAAGATTGAACATAATGTATGCTAAAGGAAATTTACATGTATATAGATGATTTATATGCATATTTATTGCTTAGATGTGTATAGTATAACTATACAAGTTTACATACTAACACTATAAGAAAATATAGAGTTTAAAGACACAAAAGGTGAAATTTTTAGACTTTTTTTTGCGTCTTAAAAATAATTTTAGATGCTTCATAAAGCGTCAGAAAAACAAATGTCACAAAACTATTTTTGACAGTTTTCTTAGACACATAGATGCGTTAATATATATATATATATATATATTACAAATCTAAGCGTCAAAAATCTATTTCCCGCGTTTGTAATTTTTCAGGGGCAATTCTATTTTTGACGTTTTGTGTAAGCTTTTAGATGCTTTTTGCTATGGATATTTTTCACTTTTAGACAGTTTTTTACGTTGAAAAGCTCCACCATTTTTTAGTAAAAAAAATATGCTTATAATTTGCTTTACATGTCTTTTTTAAGATCACTCACACATATATTATTATAATTAATTTTGCAAATTAATTTAAAATATGTATATACATATTATTATTATAAATTAACACTTTTGTTAATAAATATTATATGTATATAATAGCCCAAATTAGCTAAAATAGATTCATTTTGGAATCCATTTCCATTAAAAAAAGCACACTATTCAGATACTTCACCTTGTGAGTGGCAAAATCAATTGAGAATAATAATCACAGGAAGCTACTGGTAAGAGCAGCACAAAATGATTAGAAAGGAGAAACAAATATTGCTACAATTTGTATGTCATTCATTTTCGGGTGCTGATACTAATCATAGCAAGTAGATGAATACATGTACATTTTCTACAACTAAGTCTTGAAACTTATAACTCATTTAGTTTACTTCCTAAAACTAAATAATCTCTCAAAACTTCAGTTAGTTTACTTGCTCTTAATGGAATGTGACTCTTATCATTATCAAGAGCTCTTATACACTCCTTTAGCGCAAGTAAACTCTTGTTGGTCTCTGCATCTTCCAGTCTACGATGTGCACAAGCAATCAAATAAATTACTCCATCAGATACTAAATAAAGTACATAATACTAGATATGGAAACATGATGACTAGAGCTTAACTATTAGCAATAGCTTCGATTTATTAATGCAACAAACATATTAAGCAGCTTTCCTCTCAAATATACAGGGGTAGATAATGAGAAAATATGGAAAACTAGCCAACAAGATGCGATGGCTTTGTGTCATTACCGTCAACTCACCTCTTGATGGCAAGCTGAAGTATAGAATGTGAATGGGAGGATTCCTCATTTGCTCCTGTTGTGTCAGTACTTTTTGTGGCACTTCCTTTCTCGATCAAGTCTTTAATCATCTCTATATCTAATAACCTATTTTCTTGCGTTTACCATCCTCTCTCATGAAAAGTTTTCTGAAGTACAAGAAATTAACATTTAGTAAATTAAAGTGCAATATAGCTATGAAAAATAAAACTATACTGACTTACTTCCGATCACTAAGAAGATAAAAAAAATTTCCTACATAGATTTTAAAGAAGCTTACGAATAATTGAAATCCTTGATTCCTATAAGTATGGTGCATCAACCTCAATATATCTTGAGATGCTTTGATAGGTAATGGCTTCATAGTATAAGTTTTTCCACTTCCCAAATGAAAAAATATATAAGCTGGTTATACAAAAATAACAGCATAACTGGAAGACATTAAAAATCACACTTGGTTATTAGAAGAATATCCATAGTGCAAAAACAAGAGTTTAAGTAACAAGATGGATAAATGAAGATGATTGAACAAAATTGTTGAAAAAAAAATTGAGCAGAAAAAATACAACAGAAGATATTAGGGAGCAAAACCTTCATTTTCAACTATTGTAAAATAGAGCTAAAAGAGGAAAAAAAATTCACCATTAACATTTACCTTTAGTTTAGTTTCATGAACTATTAGAGAATTGGAAAGTGTCTCTACTATATCTTCCTCATTTTTTGCGAGCTCTTTCTTATTCATTGGCCGCTTGCGTACTTTGAATAAAATAACTATTAGCAAGCAACAAGATAACTTATAATGCATATCTATAAAGGGCTAAGCCTCTTTTCAGATTACCTACACACAATGCTTAGTGGCTGTATCAAATTTTCATAAGTTGTTAATGTTGATGCCTCATATGTAATGCATTATGCTTAAAATGGAGAAAGAATTAAATAGCTAATGCAAACTTTAAGAGGTAAAATTAAACATACCATAACTTTAATCTTTGCCACAGAACTAGCCTTTTCCTTGTCTACAGCAAAGTTTTTGATAAGGCTACTATCAAGTAAAGCAGGAGCTCTTCCAACTTGTTTATTGTTAGAAATGTATGGTTTGGAATCATCGAAGCTTCTACCTTGGACATGATTAAATATAGAACTCTCATACATCCTAGGATTTGGCAACTATCCACAAAATTTAAAAGGAATTTAGCATAGATGCAGATACCATAGACATAGCTAATCAAAAACCTAAACAAATTTCCAACCAACGAACCACTAAATCTCAAAATGAGAGGATCATGTTTTTACAATTCGCTATCAACACTGAAGCCTTTAATTTATGAATTGATAGAATTGAGCTAGAATATGCAAACATATTATCAACTTATTGCAAGCATCAAAATAATAAAACACACAAGCACCAACAAACACCCACCTTGGGAAGCAACTCTATGTCGAAAGAATCCAAGTCCAAGAGCCTAGGACTGAACTCACCAGGAGAGTCCTCCTCATTCCTCATGTGGCTCGACTGACGGGAATCAACAGGTGGTGCATTCAGTTCTACAAGAAAATCACTCCCCCCGTTAAAACTCTACTGCGCACTGTGATATGTTCTTATTCCCTGCGCTCCTCCTCCACCACCACCACCACTATAGAAATTATAGTCCTGCACAGTTGACATACCTCATCAGATCTACAACAGTCTCGTAGCCAATTCTCTTCATTATGCATAATCACCAGAAAAATAAAACAAAAAAAGAAAAAGTAGATAAACTTTACTGAATATCTATGATCTGTGAGGTCCATTCTAGTGATCATAATTAAATTAAAAACAAATTTGATCAGAAAACAAACTATTGCAGCCAAATAGCAAAAGGAAGAAAGATTCAGAGTACCTAAAGAGGAGGAATAGAAGACGAAGAAGTAGTTGTTGAAGAGTGGAGGTGCTAAGGACCAGTAGATTGAAGCCATCTTCCACCTTCAAGAAAGTTATCGAAGTACTGTCTCTGATGGTGCATCGCCATAGATCTCTGCCCCTACCTTCCAATTCCGTTCATACTCCAACCTCTCTCTCTCTCTCTAAAATCAAGCTTCGACCAACAATTACTAGTGTAGTTCGCCTCTGAAACTTGCAAATGCATTGATCGAAACCTCTCTCTCTCTATATCATCACAAAAGGTTTCACACTTATGGAAATGCACCTTATTGAGAGTTTGACGAAAAGAGAGTGACACGGAGGAGGGGGATAAAGATCACACACGTTTTTTAGGCGGATGGGTAAATTTGTTCTGTTTAGAAGCAAGGCGCAACATATTTGCTTGACTAACGCAAGTGTATCTAATCAATTTTAAGAATTACAATTGTTTGAGTAAAAGACTTTCACAGCTACATTTCTCCATTTTTTAAGATGATTATTTTAAAACATAAAGACACATGCTAACTAAACATTTTTAAAAAGATATAACCACACATTACTCATTTTCCTTTCCTTTCCTTAAAAAAACACTCAACATCTATAACTTATCTATAAGTCACCCATATTAACTAAACGTTTGTTTATAATTACTTTCTTTTGACATTAATTAATCGTTATTCCTAGATGCATATAAATTATAGAAGTTTTAGACTCTTTTTTTAGTATTTTTAGACAAAATTTGCCGTCTTAAATAAACGTCCAAAAATTTCACCAATTCTTAGATTATTTAAAACAATTATTAAATGTGTCTAGGCATAACCATCTAAAACCTCCTTATTTCGGTGTTGTATAATTTTATGAATATAATTAAGTACAACTTATCATGTTTTATATTTAAATGATGTATAGGAATTTATATACTAGAATTATATGAATATACATAGAGAAACACAACTGAACAAAACACATATGAAGTAAATCATACATGTATGTGTGAATTGTATACTATTCTAATGGTGGTAAGTTATGAGTTACATGTATAAACTTAAATACAGATTTTATGATTTCAAATAAATATCATATGATTTGTCAAAATATTAATTATGAAATTGGCAAATGATTAACGGAAAATGTTATAGTGCCTATTTTATTGTAAGATAGGCATGCCTATAGGGTTATAGTGTAGCTAATACCATTTGATACCAATTGTGTCTTCATTTTGAGACTGTAGTATCTTTATAGTTTGATACCTTCGGGTATCTATAGTTTGTTACCTACGGGTAACTATAGTTTGATACATTCAAGTATCTATAGTTCGATACTTTCAGGTATCTATAGTTTGATATCTTTAGATATCTACAACTCCGTTATCCACATCTATAGGAATGTGCAGGCCTAACACAAAAAGTAAATCTAACAATTATAAATAAGAGATACATCATGACAACATAAATAATTTGTATTGTTGAGTATTAAATATCAATATTTGACTTATAAATGTGAATTTATGGTATATGAATAATATATTGAAGTATATTTACATTATGTAGCTTGATTAATTATGTCATCACTATTTATATGAGTTTATGAAAAAATGTGTGTGCTTGGCAGATGACTGCTATAAGTGGTTATCCAAACTAAGTATTTCACCACTATGCTTTCAAACTTAGCATGAATGTTAATCCATATAGGTCTAAGTAATAGGAGTGAGACACAAGGATCATCTACAAGGACCAAGGCCAACAGTTAGAAGTAAATGTACTTTTGGAATCTATCTTTTTGGTTAAAGATGATTGTATATGTAACCAAGGAAATTTTAATTTCTCAATAGTTTGTAACTAAGTATTTAATTATAAGTTATATGTAATATTTCTTTGAGATTATCATATAATGTAAAGATGTAAAACTACTCTTAAATGATAATATTAAGTGATATGAAATTTTGTAATATGTATATGCACAATATTGAATAGACAAGTGTGTGATGACAATCCTTATACATGAATAGAAATATATTCCATGAATGCATGTACAGGAATTTAGTTGCCATATATGTCGGTGGTTGTAGGTTCTATATAGGGGGCCTTACAAAAAGTGCAAGGTTCATAAAGAGAAATAATATTAAATAAACATGAAAATCTTTAAAATGAATTAATGGTTGATTTACTCAAGTAGAAAAACAAGGAAGTTGTTGAGAACCAATAGATTATGATGAACGAGTAGACGAGGAAGGGTTGTTTGGTAAAGGTAGAGGATCCACAACTAAGGGAGATATAATAAGATCAGGGTTTCAGTTGTGTTGAACTATTAGAGTCATAAGATAAACCTACAGGAGAAATGTTATGAAACAATGATATAGTAGGATTAGAGAAAAAACCACTATGAGGGTATTTAGACCGGATCTTTAAATGATAGTCTTTTGTTGAGCAAGGAAGTAGGTGAAGTTTGTGTCTTTGTATTGAATGATATTATTAGTGCCAAATATTTTAATCTTACATGAGAATTGAATTTGGATCATATTAGCAATGCAAGAGTAAGTAGAGAATAGTTCAGATATATGATGCATTAAAAAAATTCATGTCTAACAAGAAAAGTCATTGATAAAGATCACATAGTTTCCTAAACCACCTGTAGTTTCATGAGAATGAGGACCTTAAATTGCAGTGTGCGCCAAAAAAATGGAATCGCTAATATTGAAGAGTAAAGCATGACTTTTAAAGAGTTGACAAGATTTTGATTTAGCGTGTGACATCCTTTAAGATTTTGATTTGTATAGTTGTGACCTACACGAAGAGCAGAGTGATTTGGTACAAAATTTGGAATAGATTAGAGGATCCAGAATAAGTGAAAAAGACAAAAAACAACTGAGACACTGTTTTGCGAAAAAGGCTCTGATATCATGTATAATGTATAGAAAAATATATGTATTTTTGTGTGTACGATACTAAAAAAAGATTAAACAGAGGGAAGGAAAAGGCGTTGACAAATGATGAAGGCGACTGTGCATGGAAGACTTGGAGTTGGACATTATCATCTAGACTTTTCAGTTGACTTGAAAGCTCTTGTCGCCCCAATGCCTTCTATCTAATTTCGAATTAAAATGCTCCAAACCCGAGACATTTAGTTTTTACTAGACCTATTTTATGTCAGCCGGGACTCCATAACCAACCGCAAAAGACCCTCCTTCGTGTTTTACCAGCCAAACCTAATCATTACCTGTAAAAACCTTGGCTTGTAGCTCAAGGAGAGGAGTTTTTTTTGTTGTTGTCAGACTATGTTAACTATAGAACAGTCCCTCAGCATATGATTGGCATTGTTACTCTGCCCATCATCACATGTACAACAATATACATAGATACCCCATTTTTATAGAGAAATATAATCTAATTACTAAAGTTCATCCCTGTAGTCATTGGCATATAGCTTTTGGGCATTACGGCAGGTTTGGGTTAGACTGAATCGATTTTGAAAGTAATTTGGGACCATCCAATAAAATAATTACACTATTAGCGAAGATGAAAAGACCTCGAAAGTCAAGTATGATGCTTAGAAGGTTATCTTCTTATTTCCTTTCTTGAATTACATTAGAAACTAGAACTGTTTCTCTTGAATTTATCATCAGACTGGAAGTAAGAGGGTGCATAAATGCAAGTCAAGCCACGAAACGAGGCCATTTCAAGTTTGAGTACCTGGTCTGATTTTACGGTCTACATCAAGGTAACTGTTGAAACAAGAAAATGAGTGTGTGTATGACCTTTTCTTATTTAGCAATAGGGGAAAACAGTGGAGGACTTTTTCGTTCCTACGGAGTACGAAAATAACTACTTGTTTCTCAAAGATGTTAGATCATAGGTTGGGCCTAAGTGGCTATTGTTGCATACAAACAAGTTTCACATGTGTTTTTCCCTTTATTGCATGCAGATACCATGAGACGTTTCTCTCAATATTATCGAAGATCACAGACTATAAAACAATTTAAGCGCATTTGGTACTTGGCTGCTGGGACTTAATCCATAAGCGGAAATAAATCTCACTTTAGGTGAAGTATGGTTACTATTTCCTTTCTGATTATGCTCTTAGATTCCGATAAAACGTTTAAAGATTATAAACAAACTTATATACTCACTAGTTAAGATAATTCAGTGTTCTGGACTACTCAGTCCTCACCTATTTTCCTGGTAAACAATTGTAGGTACCAAGCACGTGTTTTATGTCCAACCACGTTGAACATGATGTTTGTGTTGAGGGTAATAAGACCGCGAAGAAAGGTGTTGTACACAGAAGCAATCGCGTATGGGGTGGTAGCCCAAGATAGATAGATAGAATCAGAAAGAAGCAAGAAGTCGAAGCGTGGAGACTAGTGTTACTCGCAGTCGTCCGACCTCTGCAACTCTTGTGAAAATGACGCGAAACTCCCCACGTGCTAAATTCCTGAGGAGAAGACTGCAGCATTGAGATAGTTGCCTGTAGCTGACAAAAATGCGTGATGATAGGTTGAGTAATTACTTCATGAACATGCTATACTTGAGATGTTCTTGTCAGTGCAGAAATGATGCTTCGTTCAGGTTTGCATTTGGTAACGTAGTGACATCTCTGAGAGATACCAGCCACACATGAACAGTGACATGTGCTTTTTGTTCATATTTGATAGAGACCAATTTGTAGGATTAAAGAAAACTATATTTTTAGTCCTCCTACTTGACGTTAATTCTTATTAGGTCTTTTTATTTTAATTTTGATACTTTCAATCCTCTTACATCGATGAAAACAAATTAATCACATAATTTGATTCCTGACCATGTTGGTGTGTACAAAATCTGCATAAGCTTAACAGTGAAGAGTCAATTAAATAACTCGATTAACTATAAATGTAATATTTTAGACCACTCTAGCATTTGATTGATTTTTTAACAATATAATTAAGATGAATAAAAGAACCAAAATTAAAACAAAAGAACTTAAGTAAGAATTGGTGTCGAATTTTTGATAATATGTTTTTTACTAGCAGTATTAAGTGATCATCATTAAACAAGAAAAAAGGGTATGCTGATTTCTTCTTTCTATTCTATTTAAACCCAAGAGTTCAATTTGCTTTCAATTGAAGTACATATATACCAGACCTAAAGATCATATCCCTTCAACCTTTCCTAACGTAGTTTAAACCGGTAACTCAATATTGGTTTGAAGAATAAACTCACCAAAACATGACAAGATCATATGTTATATTTGGTTCAAACAACCTCATCCGTTAAGACCATTTGTGGCGATGGAGTATTCAAATTATGTGGAAGCAGGCACTCTTTATACATGTTTTTATCTTAAAAAATTTATGGCTGGATAATTGACATGTCTTATAATAGTCTGTTCTTTTCCACAGCGACTTATTACAAGCTTCAGCATTTTAGTCTTGGACAATCATTTATTTGCACATCCAAATTTCACCTTTTTCTTCCCAGAGCAAGTGCATAAAGATTTTAATGGCATCGCCTTCCTACAAAATGCTTGGGTAATTAATTCTGCATCGAATTTGGTAACAAAATTAATATTTCAGTAATTCTGCATCAAATTGATGTCTTGTTTGCTTTGTGAAGAAGAAAATAAATAGCCATCGTGATGAAAGCCAAAAGTTATACATTGACCAGGAAATTGAGGGATTTTATCAACCAAAATCAAAATCGAGAAATTAGTAACCTCAGCTCGATACTAATATATATAAATTAAGAATTTGTAGAGTTGAAGGAATCGAATGGATGGAAATTAAGAGTGCCGCGTAATAGGATGGTACACGTGCAATGAACACACCCCCCACGTTACACTTGACTCTCTAAATTTTATTTTTTGCTTTAACGATCCCCAGGAGTAAAGTTCACTGTACCAAGTCCCATCCTCTTGTCTACATTGTTCGGTTCTTTTTTGCTTTCGGTACCTTTTGCTTACATTACAGAAAATAATGAAAATTTAACTTGCGAAGTTTCAATTAAATTAAAGATTAGGGAGACACAGCCAACGGGGGAAGCATTGACTTGTCAACTTCAATCACTCTTCTTGATGTGCCCAATGAAGAAATGCCACGCCAAGCCAAAAGGTCCATCGGGCTATTTAGAACAAAATCTCCAAATAACACACAAAAATTGCACTTAAGACTCCACCTTTCTTGGTCCAAACGGCTCGCAACCGCCCACGTTTATATCAACATAATCCAAAGCTACAATCTCCACAATTCTAGTTCCCACACACATGCATCTCCCCACTAACTCTCTCAATCACTCCCCACAATACAAGTCACTCCTCTATCATATATCTCCCAATAGTCTCCCTGTCTCTATCTCTCTCTCATTTTACAATTATGTTCGCTGCTAGTGAACAAATCACCTGGCAGTGCCCTCCTAGGCCATTGCCAATGGAGAGGAACTGGAATTCTTGTGTTCAACTTGCTCCAAAATGCCCTCGTTGCGCTTCCTCTAATACCAAATTCTGTTACTACAACAACTATAGCCTGTCACAGCCTAGGTACTTCTGCAAAGGTTGTCGAAGGTACTGGACCAAAGGAGGGACCCTCAGAAATGTTCCTGTTGGTGGCGGTTGTCGGAAAAATCGCAGAGCCAAGTCGGCAAGAGCATCATATAACGAGCCTGCGACGAACAACCTGATCAGTGGCTGCGGTACCAGCAAGCATGGTGATCAGCAGCTCGGTGATACTTATTCCTCGAAAGGGGACTCATCAATGGCTCATTCTAGTGGGTCTGACATCGACCTTGCGGTTGTTTTTGCCAAGTTCTTGAATCAAGACTCCAAGTTTGAGGCCACCGAAGTGGTTAACGCGGCGAATTCTTTGACCCCAGATAGCGTGTTAAGTGATGCACTAATTGACAAATGCCAGAAGCAGGTCGATCTCATCCAAGAATCTGAATGTTTACTACCTGAGGCGCTTGTGGAAGAGCAGCAACAGCAAGGAGGAGAACAGAGACTTCAAGAACTCATAGAGAGTGATGATGTCGACGAATTCGGCTTGCAAGCTTTGTTGGGCGACGAAATGGTGCAAGATGCCCTGTGGTCTGATACTGCGAACTTACCAAATGTTACATGGCAAGAATTTGATCCTTTTGGTGTGGAAGAACATCTGATTAAGACTTCAGCAAATTTTATGAGCGATAATAATTGGAATTCACCAGATCTCTCGGGGTTTGAAGTTTACTCAAAACCTTAACCTATAATTTACGATACTATCTTCTCGTTTTGATCTACTGGAAAGGAGATTTCCTAGTAATTTTCGTCAAGTTCTCGATGATTGCATAAATCAAGAGGCTCGAAAAGAAGCTTTGGTTTCACTATCGTATTAGTTTAGCGAACAGCGTAAATTAAACTTGTAATACAAATAAAATAAGATGGAATATCTTATTTGGAAAATTAGGACACGGTGAACGGTATGAGGTATCTGGTTTGGAATTCAATTTGTTAGTATCTTGCTTGCCAAATTTTGAAGAGAAGCAGAGGTTTTCGTGCCAATGAGTTATGATCTATGACCGAATACTTCTTGAAACGGCCAAAGTTAAGAGATCAATATTTAGAAGATGAGGCGGAACTGCTTCTCTTCATCTACCTTCGTCTTCATGTTGGTATGTGAAAATCCTGTGATCACATGAAAGGCTTCTGAATGGCTTTTTTAATTCGTGTTTTCGTAATATTATGTATAAGAAAATTTGAAAGTTATTTGATCTTATTACGAAGTTAGAATTAGATTTCTAATAAATTCTAGCTCTTTTACTCAATCTTTTTATAATTTATATTTCTTTTTAAAATTTTATTAATATAACAATAACAATAATAACACTCGAAGAAATACGAAGGACTTTTATATGGTTTAAGTAATTTTTAAAATTTTTATACTCTTAAAATTTTAAAAAATAATAATACACAAACACATATGACATGAATAATTCTTGTTAGATTAAAAATAAATTTTAAGCTCACCTCTTAAATTTGATTAAATCAATAATTAAAATAAATTATTATTTTAATAAAAAATTAAATTACTTGAACTACCAAAGAACTCCATATTTTTTACTTTTTCTGAAATCATCTATTGTCATATTCTGTTTTCTAACATCTGGAATTCGTTTGGCATCCAACATTAGTAATCTGTTAAGGTATAAGGACCACCGTCTACCATTTATATCTACTCATGGAAAAAGCTAGATATGTGAAGTATAATTGTCACAACAATATTTGGCAACTATATATACGTAAATATAATCGTCACAATAAAATTTGAAAGTGTGGCCATTTTTAGAGTCCTAAAACATCATTAATAATTAAAAGCCTATATTACAGTTTATAAATATTTAAAATTCTTATTAATAATTGAAAAGTCTACATAATGATCATTTACAGAAATTTGAAACTCTTTTGGAGGGTTAGTAGTAATCGCTCTATTAAAAAACAAGATAAGTTTAAAGATAAAATAATAGAAATCATCTTTAAATATATTAAAGTCTTCATAAAATAGAAACATTTATAAAGGTATGTCTACAAATATTTTAGAGTATTTTATTTCTTTTAAAGAATCATCAACAATTAATAGTCTATACTATAAATTTTAAAGATTTTAAATCCTTTTAAAATCATTAATAAGTGAAAAGTCTACATAATCATTTTTAGAAATTTAAAACCCCTTTAACAATTCAGCAATGATAGCTCTATTAGAAAACAAGAGGAATTTAAAGACTTAAGATAAGTGGAAATCATCCAAACCGATTTTACAACCAATATGTCAAATATATTAATACATTTAAAACATTTATATATCCATACACGTACAATATATGTATGTGTATAATGATTCTTTAAAGAGATATTAAAACTAAATTATATATAATGATTCTATTATATATAATCTGTACGTGTATATACATATATATATATAGGAAAAACAATATTCATCGTATAGATAATGTTATCCATAGGAAATGCAATGAAGATCAAAACACATAGCTAGATGAATCTATTCTACGTAGTTACTATCATTAGTGTTCATTACAATATAAAGGACTTTTAACGACAAAAAAAGATTATGGTTAAAAGTCCAAAATTCATTAAATTCGTCACGAAAAATGTCGCCAAATCTCTGTTGGTAGAATGTATAGGCGAGGTTTTTTCATATTCGTTGCTAAAACATTTTGCCTACACTTCACCTTTGTAGCGAAAAGTACTAGTGACGATTTTAAGAATTGTTACCAATATTGTTTCGCCACAAAATATTTTCATAGGGAAACATTATTTGCTACGTTTCCGAAAACGTAAGTAAAAGTTTTTAGTTATATTTTTGTGAACGTAGCCAAAAACTATTAGTCATGTTTTTAGAAACGTAGCAGAAAAGTTTTAGCAATGTTTTATTTTGTTGTTAATTTAAAAATTAATTAATTAATTAATTAATATTAGAAGCATTGTATATTAAAAATAAAATGTTGTTAAATTAGATCGTGTACAAAATTTTAACTTCAATTTCAAAAATATTTTTATACAAAATAAAAAATACAAATATTAAAATAGTCACTTAGACCTGTCTTCATCTTCATTGCTTATATAATCTAGGCCAAGTAATTTTCTTAGATACTTTTCATGCTTGGCCAACTTTTTTCTAAAGGACTTGTTTTCCTTTTCAAGACGTTAAACATATGATGGTCTTGATAAGGATGAAGCAGTTGACTTAGGACCAAACCCAAGCTCTTTGATGTATTTGGATCATGTACCAAGCACCCTGTTGCAAATGTCATCTACATTGGACTTATTTTTGTCAGACATTGATGTTTGCAACAACTATTGCATCTTATTCTACAACAACATATTTCGTGCACAAGACTCTCCATTTTAAAAGGTCGGAAGAGGTCATCAATGTATGCAACCTTCTATTTGTAATTTTTTTACAAAGAAGATGTTTCCATGATTCAAATATTTGACTTTATGGTCACAAATGAGCAACTTTTACTAATTGTTCCAAGGCTCTCCCTCACTCCGACATTGTATTCTAAAATTTAAAAAAGAAAATCAATATTAAATTCAAATATTATTAGTTAGTACTACATAAATAAATAAACTTAAATATTAAACAAATTTTTATACTTCCATAATTATTGTGCGCTTCTTCAGACCTCCAACCTTCACCTTCCTTATAGTGTGTCAGTTTGTAGAGTATGATCTTATCATATTCTTCTCCATTTAGTTTCTCCTAACTTTGTTTTATGGAGAAAATATATATATAACATAATAAATAGTATTGTGTTTATTGATGTAATTATAACTTCTAGATAAAGAACTTACATATTCATTTTGAAGGACTACAAATGATTTAGAGCCTTGGTTGTGAGAAGTTTTCATTTTTCCTCTCTTAACCTTGGCTTTCTCACGCTTTTCTAAATAAAGAAAATGAATAGTCATTAAATTATGTAACAAGATTATTGGAAGCAAATGTAAAGAGAGAAAACAAACTTGAAAGTTGGGAGAGGCCCAATAATCACATAAACTATTCCAATTTTCTAAAGACATTCGTTCCGGAACATGTCTCCTTACCTCTTCATTTGAAGGAAAAGATTTGTGATATTTATGCAGTCGATAACGATAATCCTAGATCCTTTGTTTCAAAAGTGAAGTGACACAATTTGAAACCTTATGTTTGTAGATATCAACAATATTCAGCTTCATTTATGAACAAATAAAAGTGATAATAATCTTTTAAAAAGTACGTAAATTTTAACAAATTGAAATTTTACCGAAACTTTATCTTAATCATTCTCTACCAAGTTTTCTTCTTTCAACTACTTGACTTGCTTAAGGCAAGGCAATTCAGTTATAACAATTACCCTAACTCACTAGACAATTTTGTTGATTTTGAGTCTTGTCTAAAAGACAACCTTGCGATGTATCAATTTATACAGATAACTTATTGTTCATTACAACATTCATTCATTACAACTCATAACTTTTAGTTATACCTCTACCTCTTTTTCTTATGGCGGTATTGGAACATGACAACAAATGAATAATAATTAAAAAATACACATTAAACATGTAAATTTGAGCATTAGTCTATTTGTAGGTGTTAATAATTAATAAACCTACAGATCCCTTTGTACTAGTTGAGGCAAATGGAGGTTGTTACTAACTTAGTTCATTAGCGGATGAGTTCGATTGTTGTTATTGGCTAGGATCTTAATGACATGATTGTTGTTAGGGATGGCCAAAAAGGCCCAGCCCGATTTGACCAGTTTTTAGCCCTGGTTGACCGGGTCATGGGCTGACCATGGTTGGCCCGTCCATTTTTTCCAAAATGACGTCTTTTTGAAACTTTTTTCTTAAAAAAGCCAACATGATCGAGGGTGGGCCAAGTCAAGAAAAGGGCAGCCTCGGCCTAACCCGACCCATTGACATGCCTAGTTATTGCTGAGTAGGATCTTGTTGATGTAGTTGTTGTTGAGTAGGGACAACTTCGATACTTGCCACTTTCTTTCCTTTGTTGCTAGCAAGTACAACGATATTAGATATCTATAACTCAAATATCAACATTTGTCATAAACTTAAGTCAAACATCAATAATACACATAAATATAACTCAAACATTAACAATTCGTATATAAACATAAGTCAAAAATCAATATTCCCTATTAACATAACTCAGACATCAACATTTTGAATTAACATAACTCAAATGTCAACAATCCGCATAAGCATATCTCAAACATCAATAATCTACATAAACATAACTCAAACAGAACAATAAGATTCCGCATTAATATAACTTATCAGCCAACATTCTGCATTAATATAACTCATCAGTTAACATTCCACATAAACACAAGTGAAATATCAACAATACGTATAAACATAACTGGAACATCAATAATTTGCATAAACATAACTAAAACATCAACAATTTGCATAAAATATCCAATGTTGTTTTACATAATAATAATTTTCACTTCTCTCCTTGTCATATATGCAATAGTTAATTAGTATTACAATCACATTTAAATTATATTTATTAAACTACAGAAAATAATAAAATCTTCTAAATTCGTTCCTAGATTTTAATTAAGTAGTCACATAATATCTTCAAACATTTTATGAAGATAATGCGTCCTAAAGAAGAGATAGTTACATTGATCGAGTGTTATATTCTTATTGGATGGGTTCTCTTTCGATTAGTATTTACATATAAGCCAACATATTTAGAATGCCATTAGCCTATATCATTTTATAATGTAGTTTGAAATTGCGTGAAAGCTTACCCATTTGCGGCTTCTTGTTTGTTGGAGGCACTTGTGCACGTAATTTGATTATTTCATAAATAAACGCACCCATTACTTATACGTATAGGTAATACTTCAATAATATGGATTTCTTATGTGAACTAAATTATAAAGTAAAATTACTATCCTTGCTATCATTAGTTTACTCTATACATTTTGTTATATAAGACCTAGGAATTAGGATTAAAATGTTATAATTTCTAAAATATCAATGTTAATAATATTAATACATTAAGGAACAAGTTTTCCAACATAATTGTATTGGTGTATCACCAAAGTCAATCAATTGGCTTTAAATTTTGTTATATAATTAATTAAGGTATTATTTGTTTCCATATTTTTTCAAATAAATTTGATGTTTTAATACTAAAATTAAATTTCTTGAAATAATTAATATGTAATGGAAACTATGATGAGATTATAATTATAAGATCTAATTAGTATTTATGTATTATTCCTAAATTGCTCATAGTTATAATTTTAATAAGATAAAATGTTGTTGAAATACCAAAATTTACACACTTTATTTTTTCTTATGAAAAAAATAATTGATCTTATAAATTAAAGTATATAGATATTAAATAAATGTGTGGGTATTTATTAAAGAATAAGTTCAAGCAATTGGTTTGATTATGAGGATCCCAAATGGAGTATTATTTGTATATGTAGATTTTATCATTATGATGGTCATATAATTGATCCTTAGAGTTGAGATTATCAAAGTATCTTACATAAGAACTATTATATTTTGAAGCTACTTATGACCTAATCTATTAAAAATAGCTCAGTCGATATTACTTATATATAATATGAATCATATAGAGATAGTTTAGCAAGTCAATAATGCATTTGTCATTCTAAAGTAATTATGGAGAATGTTCTACCATTCTTGATTAACAATAATTTAACAAAAGTTTTAGCTAGAGATTTAAGATTTTTGTATAAATAAGAAAAGTATTGAAAATTGATTTCAATTATATTCACTAAAGGAGTCAACATAATAGGAAATGATTTTCATATAAATTTGAAATTTTATTAAATCAAATTGAATTTCTATTTGGAATAAGAATTCAATTTATTTAGGAATGAATGATTTAATGTAACCGCTTTGGGTTGCTCATCAGCCCAAGACCCTCACGGTTTTGCTCTTCCCGCCCTGGAAAAACACATCTATGAGGGTAAGATATCTGTACCCTTATAAGGGATATTTTGTTCTCCTCTCTAGCCGATATAGGATTCTCACAATTCACCCCCTTAGGGCCCAGCATCCTCCCTGGGACAACGAGTCAGAAACTGGCTCTGATACCATTTATAACAACCAGACCACCCGCCCACAGATATTGTCCACTTTGGGTTGCCCATCAAGTCAAACCCCTCACGGTTTTGCTCTTCTCACACCTGAGAAAACATGTCTATGAGGAAGAGGTATATGTACCTTTATAAAGCGTACTTTGTTCTCCTCTCCAACTGATGTGGGATCTCACAATTTTCCACCCCTCTTTGAGCCCAACGTCCTCATTGGCACAACAGGTCAGGAACCTAGTTCTGATATCATTTGTAATAGCCCAGATCACCCATCCATAGATATTGTCAGTTTTAGGTCGCCCATCGGCCTAAGACCCTCACGGTTTTGCTCTTCCCGCCCCTGAGAAAATGCATCTATACCCTTATAAGACGTATGTCGTTCTCCTCTTCAGTTGATGTGGGATTCTCACAATTAATCTAATTTAATTATCCAAAGAGTTAAAAACTATTGTTCTAGATTATAGAAATTGTATTGATAATTAAAATACAATAATAGTTCATACTTATAATTTAATTATATAAGTATAAGGAGTTACATGAATGACCTTTTATATATATTGTATGTTTGATGAGACTATTTAACATTAAATCATATGTTAAATAAAAGTACATAACATGAGCATAATTGTTGAAATCTATTGCTTTAAGAATAGAGAAGAATTCTTTTTTGTTTATTAAGAAGGCTCTAGATAGTTTTAACCCAAATATGTGTAGTATTATAATGATGGGTCCTACTTAACTAAATTTGTATGACCTTAATGGGCAAACTCATGATCATATGAATTTATTAGTAGGAGTTATCATATAATATATATGAGAGTCATAAAAGATATGATTGATAAATTTATTATCTATCAAATTTAAGTTTAGTTGGTTTGTTAAGTAAACTCAAACTCAACTAAAGTTAAATGAAATCCTAACCCATTTTAGAGATTAGAGGAATTTTTTCATAATAGTAGTGAGTAACTAAATAAATGATGAAAATCCTAATCTTATTTGATTATTATAACGTATAATCTATTACTTGCCTTAATTAAATTTATATTTTATTTTGAATAAAAATTAACTTTTGTGTAATATAGTTAACACTAAGTGTTAGTGAACCAAATTTATTAGTCGTACAATATGTTTGAGAAGAGTTCTCAAAATTAGCTAGAACAGTTATATATCCGTTATGTGATTTTTCTATAATCCCTATTAAGGAATTGATTATAAAGTTTTAGATATACATTAATATTATATAGATACAAAATGTAATGACATTTTGGATTGATTATTGTCTCCCAAACTTTAATGCTAATGTATAAGGTGGATGCCAATACTATAATAACACATTGTAGTTAGTTGTACAGAGTAGAATTAAAAGATATAGTACCTTGATAAAATTGTTCTATTTAACTTAGGCTATCAAAAGCCAAAAATATAGACTACAAATGAAGATATTTGTTAATAGTACGATATTACTTATCACTAAATGAAATTATTGCATGACTTTCTAGCCAATATATATATGTCAAAGATCATCTATATTTTTAATTCATGCTTTTGAACATTGATACCAAATCTGGATTTGACATCATTACAATATTTAAGGTTTGATAAGAAATTGATAGATGCGTAAGTTTAGTAGGTTTAAATTTGTACAAATAGCTTGTATGTGTTAGATTAAATATGATTTATGCTTAACATAAGTGGTGAGAATAAAAAGTTAGATAAATGAGACTATCTCCGGTTATAAATTGGTTAAATTAATATAATGAGAATCATAAAGTTACATATAAATATATATGTATCATTTTGACTATAAATCAAATGAAACTTGTAAAACATGTTAGGCTTAAGGGTAACCAAATAAACATTTGGTAAAAGGACAATAATGATATTGAATTGTTAAAATACTTATGTTGTACAAGATGTAATAACAATTTATATAAAAATAAATAAATACTTGTATTTCATTATATTTGCTATTGACATTTTATAATAAAGTCATATGTATTAAATGAAACATTAATTTAAATTTTTTAAAAGTTTAAATAATTTAAATCTAAGTAGAAATTAAGCATTAAGAATGTTGAAACACTTCAATAAGATTGATGTGGTGAGAGTTAAGTTTTCTTAGTTGTCTATAGGAAATTTGATTCTTTGGTAAATACCTCCACACTATATTCCATAATAGTAGGGTTTTGTGTAAGATGAAGCTCAATCTAAAGATATTGTTTGATGAATTACTTATTTCTTCTATAACCATACCTAGTATAATAATTTACCTTTGTTAGTTCAAATTAAATCAATTAGAAAGATTCCATAATAGATATAGAATGGTAAGACTAATTTGAAATAGTCAAAAGTTAATGATTTTGGGTGATACATAATATGAAGCATATCTTATCTAATATAATCTAAGTATTATGAGATATCCAAAAAAGTTGGAGATAATATTTCAACCTTTATTGAATAAAATATTTGTTTAAATGCATAAGACAAGTAGTGAGAGTAAGATGAAATTTGAAAAAGTATAAATCTCACATGAGTACACTTAAATAGAACTAGTGCCTTTGTTGATATTTGATATATAGTTAAAAGGTTATCAAATTTTGAAAGATTCACTTTCATAATAAATTCAAAGAATTTATTTTAGAGAATATTATGGATTTATCATGTCTATAAAAAGATTAGTGAGCGTATAGTCATACCATTCTATAAGAGTATATAAAGTCATACTGCTCATAGAGAACAAAATTCATATTTCTAATTATTAAAAATATAATAGTCGAATAAACAAATGTTATTAGATTTGAACTTAATTATGAGAATTAGATATATAGAGATAGATATGCAAGTTAGTTACCTATTCAATCCAAGTATATAGATAATGTATTAAAGGAGTTTAGTATTTAAGATATCTAACATTTATGAATTATTAAAGGTATTCATTATTCTATATATGAGTTCAAGTTCATATCAATACTATTTAAACATCTTAGTTAAGATATAGTTTACTTATAACAATATTATTTTGAGATTGGAAACGTTTAAATGTATAATTAATTGCTAATCAAGGCATAATGCTTTTGTATTTAGTGAAAAGGATTATTTGGATCAACAAGTTCTTTAATAAAGTTGATATAGTTTCTTGCATTATTGAAATAATAATATATTGTGGAACATTAGAGTCATTTTATATGTGAAAGGAGCTAAAATCTCATTAAAGATTCAAGTATATATTTAAGCAGTTTCTCTTAATTATGATGAAAATTGAAATAAGGGTTGTAAGGTTGAAACAAGAACTCACTTAAAAAATCTCATAAAATTCTTTCACTAAAACATTGTCCCAACACTAGCATATTCGTCACGTAGAAATATAGTATATGACAATTAAGTGATTGACTTAGTACAAGAGAGAGATTTTTAGTATATATCCTATAACCAATCAATTGATTGAAAATTTATGACAATTAATTAAAGACATAATTTATCTTTATGTTTTTTATTAATTATATGTGATATTTTAATATTAAAGGAAAAGTCCTTAGAATAATATCTGTGCAATTGATATGATGAGATCATAACTATAAAATTCAAATTACATTTATATATTATTCCTAAATTTTTCCTAATTGTAGTTTTATCAAGACGAGATATTGATGAAATAGTAAAACTAATATATATTGTATTTCTTTATTATAAAGATATTAATTGATTTCATAAATTAAACTAAGAAAACATTTAAATTAACATGTAAGTGCATATTGGAGAATAAGCTCATTAAACTGGCTTAGTTATGAGAATCTAAAAAATATGTATTATTTATATGTCTATAAATTTTTTCATTATAATGGTCGTATAATTGATCCTTAGAAATGTGATTACTAAAATATCTCATGTGAAAATTATTATATTTTAATTTTACTTATGACTTATTCTATTTAGGATAGCTTAATGGCTAGTATTAGGATAAAATATGAACCATATATAGATAACTGAGTAAATTAATAAATGATTCATCACTCTAAAGTAATTAGGGAGAATGTTTCATTATTCTTAATTAGTAGAATTTAAGAAAATCTCTGACCATAGTGAATTGAGATTCAAAAAAATATTTTTAAATATCAATTATAAATCAGTTACTAATTAACAAAAACAACATGATATGATTTTAAAAAGTAAACATTAATTATATATTATATATCCAATTGGAACACAAATGACAAAATAATTAAATTATACATCATAATTTAATTATACATGGATAGGTTGAATTAAACTATTTTGTCATTCATCATATTTGGTTGGTCATGACATACTATTAGAAATCAATTTTAATTTTTCATAATAAATGTATAATTAAAAAATAAAAAGAGTTTCAATTTATTTAATTTTAATAATGGATTAGAATTAAAAGTTTTAATTATTATCAACATATTAAAAACCTAATGGGTTCAAATAAAGAGTAGTTTAAAAAATCAATTTAATTAAGTTAGACTTAATTGCAAAACTCAAACAACTTTAAAAATCAAATATGATGTTATAAATTAACTTTAAAATTAAATTGCAGTTATAAATTAATATCTTTTTCTATAAATAAGAGAAATACATAAGGAAATTTTTACTCCTATCTTTTCTTCTCAAATAATTTAAGTTTTTTTATCTATTATGTTGAAGTTGTGAGAGACTAAACGCGTAAATAACTTTTGAATTTTGATTGTAAGTTGAGAAGAAAATTTTTTATTAAAAAATTGTTTTTTATGGTTCATAATTTTATGTTATTTAATTAAAAAGATTTGATGAAATTTTACAAAATTAAACTTTTCAGTGCATTTTCCAACAAATTAGATATTAAGAAAGTTGCTCATATTTAATAGGAAAAATACTTTGTCATCCAATTATGAAAAGTTTTAATCCTGTCCTTCGTCTTTTAGAGGCAGAGAGAGGAATAAGACGAATCCGTCACTTTGAAGGCTTGTTTGTAGATAAGCAGTTGGACGAGGTCCACTCAATGCTGTTTAAACCCATCACGTCTACTTTGGTTTTTCACAGGTCATTTCTGTTCCTGACCGTGGGTTCTTTGATTTTACATGCCAGCTAACTAGACTTGACAGCGTCGGAAAACCATGGCTGTTTGCCAAAGTTGAACTGTGAAAGTTTGAAGACGTAAATCCCAATGGTAATCTCCGCAGATACGATCCACTTTTGCGAATGTAAATCGGTAATTGTGTATACTGTTGTTAAAGATGATGAGCGAACGTTTGAGGTGATGTAATTCACAAGAGTTATGACGGAGCAACTCCCTTTTTTGTCAGGGACGATGACGGGTGCCTCGTGGATTTAAATTTAAGTGTTAATGACTTGTAAGTTAGGATCAGACTTAAAGGTTGAATTATTTTAAACATAATTTTTTTAAGAATTAAGCAGCGAATAAGTTTTAGTATGAGTAACTCAGTTCGTATTTAATTAAAAAAATGGTTATTTTATATAATTATTTTTTTAAGAGTAAAGCGGCAGCGAATAAGTTTCGATACGAGTTACTCAAGTTTGTATTTAATTAAAAACTTGTTTTTTTATATAGTTAATCTTTAAAAAGTTAGTGGACTTAGCTGATAGGCTAACTCATTCATTTTTCTTAAAATAGCTGAGGTTCGAGTATATCAGAGTTTGGACAATTCAGACTAGAACTTAATTGAAAAATGTTATTTTATATTTTTATCTTTTTAAAATTATTTTAAAAATTAACTGGCTGATTCATTGTTATCTATACTTTTTATTTTGGTACTTACAAACTGAATTAAGAATAAAAGTCATATCATTATTTATCTGATTCTTATTTTTAATAATTTAATTTATTAATTCCTTAAAATTCTAACAAAAATTAATAAGAGGTATATGAATCAGACAATAACTAAAACGTCTTATTGACATTAATCAAAGTTCTTTTTAATAGATAAAATGCCTGAATTTTTCAAAAACTTAATTTCAAACAATTTATGTATTTCCATAAAAATAATAAATGAATGTAAACTGAACTAACATTCTTAATTTATTTATCATTACATTATCAGCGAGCTTATGATTTGCATTTCACGTATAACTTACAAATATGTAAGATAAAATGTGATATGTGAATAGAACATGTATTATGTGGGCCAAGTTATGGAACGGAAATGAAAGGCATAGTATCACCGTCCAACATCACAAAATGAAAAAGCCACTTTCCTTTGCTACTTTTAGCCCGTCAAACCCACCGTGATCTCTGTGTTCTGCACCGACTCTTGACGTTTCTTGATCATGGGTCAAGTGACAGATCACCTAAACCACTGCTCAACTCGTATCCGTTGAAGTTGTTGATCATTAACATTTTACTAGAACATCAAAATTCCTAGAACTTATTGAATTTCCTATGAGATGAAATATTTCTTCTCTTAGTCTTAAATGGCCGGTGCAAGTGGCCGTCTGGAATTTTACTGAATCGATTAGGAGTCATGATCCCTAGCTTTTATCGAATTGAGATGCTAGAGTCGGTATCCTACTTTACGAGTTAGACACGTGATAAGACTTCGGTAATCATGTTTTGTTATTTTATTGTTTGATTTCATTTTTTATTCAATAAGAATCTATTTGGTTAGTTTTTGTTTCTAACTTTTCATTTTACTTTATACACATACATTACATATAACTTATGAAAATTATAAAAATTATTTTCTGTTTTTTTTCGATGTGGTTTTAATAATAATTACATAAATTATTAATTTTATTTGTTAATATTAATTACTAATATCAAGTTGGATCGATGTGAATGTGAATGTATAATAAAATTAATTCAAAATTAAATTATTTTTTCAAAAAATTTAAATTATTTAATGTCAAGATCATGATATTCTAATACGTTTTTTAAATAAATGTTTTCTACAAATTAAACATTGAAATTTAAAACATAAATTAATTAAATATTATTTGAAATTTTTACAAACTTATTATACTTTACTTATTTTAATATGTGATGAATAAACTATTAATATTTGTTTATATATAAACAATTAAATTAATTTGTCTCTAAATTATTTTATTGTTGTCAATTATAAAAGTTTAACTACATTATTATTAAAAGAAACCATGAAAAAAAATCATAAATTAGCAACAAAAAAAGAAGAAGTGGAACTGCACTCGAGATTAAAATAAATTAAAGAAAATGACGCTTAACCGTTTGTCTTGCTTTGTTTTCAAAGGCCGGAGGAAACTACCTTACCCATTATGAGGGAGTGCCTTAGGGTGATAGCTTTTTGGCATAAGTTTCACCTTAATGGGATAACTCCCGATTTCTTTCAGCAAGAAGAGGACCAGTGGTTGTACGGCAATCTTATTCTCCACAAACAAGAGCCCATGGGGACTGGGTCATTATTTTTTGTACAACTTGCTAGTACTTATGACAACGGTGGAACAGAAGTTTGTTTGAAGAAGAATTTATTTGGCCGGTCGAGAGCCATTGCATAGTGTTTGACTATGTGAATTGGATCTACAAAGCACAAGAGGTAACTAACAGAGTCATACATCCAATGGATCTACCCCATCGGATGAGTAGTGAAGTGGCACCCACCACCGGAAGGCTGGGTCAAGTTAAATACGGATGGAGCCGTCCAGTACGGATCAGCTCTCGGTATTGTTAGAGGTTTATTGCATGACAGTACCGGAAGCTAGAGGGGCGTTTTTTTGACTCCGTTGACGGCTCTCTTCGCTTGGGATTTGCAGTACCCAAACGTGTTCCTTAAGACCGACTCTCTAGAGGTAATTAACATTTTGTCCTCCTCACATAATTGCTTGACTGAGAATTCTTTGTTGGTGCAGGAAATCCAGGGGATGCTGACTTGTCGCTGGACCATGCAAGTTTAACATATTTATAGAGAAGGGAACCAGAGCGTAGATCAACTAACCAAACTAGCGCTGTCTGAAGGGCTAGGCATGCATATCCTGATAGAACCCCCGATTGAAATTTTGGATCTCGTTCACCAGGATCAGCGGGGTGCGTCATATCGATGCGGGATGACTTTTTCTTAGTTATAGTAGTGTTCTCTTTCCCTTGTTAAAAAAAAAAAATAGTTATAGTGTTGCTCAAAAAGGAAGAAGTTAAGGCTCCATTTTTAGGTGGATTGGACTACAATTCAGTTATGGGTTTGTCCCCTTTACCAGTTATGCCGCAGGTGGCGATGGGTAAAAGCCCATAAGTGTTAATCCAATCACCAGTATGGCATTTTTCTTTTCTCCTAAATTAAACAACTTCTACGGAATATTTATAAGAAAGAAACTTTATAAAATTTTAGTTTTAGTTTTTCAATTTTCTTCTTAATATCGCCGATGAATATTGTATCGATAACAGTGTCGAATTTGATTCTAGTATGACACGATATTAGTATCGATAAATATTATCTGGATATCATTTCTAATAATTTTTATAGTATTTATAAGAATATTTATAAGAAAGAAACTTTATAAAACTTTAAGTTTTGTTTTTCAATTTTCTTAATAATATCAACGGGAATATTATTAATACTATATCAGATTTGAATCTAGTACGACATGATATTAGTATTTTTAAATTTATAAAATAATTCTTAAGTTTTTAAAATTGAAAAATAATACACTAATATATTGGGCTATATAATTTTTAATTTTATGTCAACCATATCTTTAAAAATCATGTATTATAATTTATTCCATAATAATTTCATATTATCTGAATGGATTATTTATTCTGAATTGATAAAAATTATCCAAATTTCAAACAAGAATTTATTCCATAATCATAAAATTCATTTTATATTCAAAATTTAAACCCTAATTTTGTTGCTTTAACTACAGACAACTAATTTAAGTACGCAAACTAAATTAAATAATAAAATTATAATATAAAATAATTAATTACTAGATCTATAATTAAGAGTAAGAAACAACGTCAAAGACGATTTAAGGATTTAAGTCGTAAATCAAGTCATAGACTTAATCCATGTCCCTCTCCAACAATTAAAACTAGCCACACACTTGATCCAAACCAGACACTTAACTGATTAATCCAAGTTACAAGCCCATAGCCACACGTGTCCAGAATCCAGATCCAAAAGAAAAAGGACCCAAGACTAAGCTGTAAGAGGCGTTCTTCGTATTTTGTTTTTTAAAAAAGAGAGGAGTACTTCGTTTTATAAACAAATGACAAAGCTGAAAGTTGACCTGGCCGTTTGGTTTGGGTCACTGGCTGGTTGCACTATAGGCGTGCGACGATGAGATTTATTGCTGGCAAGTGGCGTAGCGTAGCAAATCTAGTGGAGACTGATCTTCTATGGCGTAGCAATGTTGCGAGACCAAAGAAGAGTAGCCTATTTAGTGGAGATGCGATGGCGAGGTATGTCTGCGTGAGTGCGTGGTGAGGCGACGACTAGCCGGTAACTGGACGACAAGTTACTGAGTTCCTGGGAGTTATGAGGCGGTTGAGCGGGCATGAGGCGGGTGGGGTTGGGTAAGTGAAAGTGAACTTTTTTAAATTTAATCCAGATTTAGAAAATTACAAATTTTAAATGTAATTTAATTACCGGACCACTAATAACTGATAAGACGTGAATGAGTTGAAATATGTCAGTATGTTAAGTGCACGTGAGATTGAATTTTTGGAGAGTGAATAAACACATTTTTTTCATCGTAAAATTTTTTTTTAAAAAATAAGTATTTGACTGTAAAATAAAAAATACTTTTTTAGTAGATATAACTTTTTTGATAGTTAAAATATAACTTTTTAAGAAGTTCAAAATTTGAGCTTACGAAAAAAAGCACTTTTTTAGATAGATTTTTCAAATTAATTAGTAAGCTTTTTTTTTTAGTCTCTATTATCTTTATACGTTACACATAATTTTCATAATACCTACAAACAAGTCTTTACGTTTATCTTGAAATTTATATAATATTATTTTAATTTTTTATATATTTTAATATTTATTTTTTATATTAGTTTTACTTATATTATAATCCAAACAAAAGATTTGGTTAGATATATTTTTATTTATGTTTCATATGGTTTAAAATTATGTAATAATTAACATATTATGTTTTGCATTTTGTTTAATATATTCTAAATAATATTTATATGCATAAATAATTTTTATTACAAAATAAAATATAGTTAAAATTAAAAGTGCTTTTTTTTATATTACAAAACAGTTTATTATATAAAGTTCTTTCAAAAAAGTTTTTTTTTTAATGACAGCAAAACAGTCAATTAATTTCTTAGAAAAGCTCTTCTAAAAAAAGCTTTACTAACAAAAGCTCAACCAAACAGGCACACCACTAATAACTAATAACACCTGTATGAGTTGAAATAAGTCGGTATAGTATTAGAATGGATAAAACTATTTTTTGATGAATAAATTAGTTTATTAAATTATTATTTCTATTTTGATTATAATATTTTTATCATATTATATTAAATTTTATCCATATATTCACGGAGATCTTATATAAATATATGGACAAGATTTAAAAAATTGTAGAGGTTAAGAGTTTCACAGACTGTCCGATTTTACGTGATCATCTCTGATACAAATAAAAACAAAAACTAATCAAAAGCAAAATAATAAATAACATCAAAATTTTGATAACGTAGTTCGGCACACTCTTTGCTTATGTCTGCGAGACTCTTACCTAGATTAATTCTTTCTTCGAAATACAATAAATTTACCTAAGGCTTTACTGAGTTAACACCACTCAACCCCTGACACTATCTCTCAACTTCACTTCTTGTGAAAGAATTTTACACCCATTAACACGACTGATTCGTGTTAACCTCGTTAAAGAATTGTTCTCTAATACTCTTAATGAAAGACAATTAATAAAAATACTCAAGTGATTATTCAACTAAGAAAAGAATAACAATGCAATTGAGATAAAAAGAAAACAATTTCTCAATTGGTTCAATTCCTTTGAAATAGATCTGAAAATTGTTCACAAAATATAAGTTGATTCATGCAAAACATAGAGGAATTAAAATAAAGGACTTTGGAGTCGACCAATACGTATACACTAGTTAACACTAATCCATACGGTACGAATTTGCAACAGTAATGAGTAACGAGTGACTATCAACCATCAATCAATCAATTAAAAAAAAAGATAGATCAGCTCACAGCTCACTATCTATGGTTGGGGTTGGGGAATCCCTCGGTTTGCCCCACCAACACTTAATCCAGCAAAATCGGACATACTAATCCAAATCACTGGACCTATTTGCATTACAAGACCCAACTCAAGCAAAGTTCATTTTCTTGTCTATTTGTTTGTTTCTTTTATTTCTAAAGTTCTCTTTTCATAGGGCCATCCTAGATTTTTGAGCTGAGTATCTTACACAGATTTGATGGAGCAAATTAAGAACTAAGAAGCATACGCATACGCATACATATCCTCATTTCCTGTTATTTCACTCGGATAGTATGACTTGGGATTTTCTTCCTCAATTAGATACAAGACTATGCTCTAACTTTAAGTACAAATGAAAAGATATTATTATAAGAAAATTATATCTTTAATTTCAATTATTAAATTAAGTCTTTGAATTTTACTAATCATTCTACATTAAATATCA